>JAUZST010066655.1:0-22378 GCA_034779995.1 Parotocinclus haroldoi | reverse complement strand
CTCTCTCTCTCACACACACACACACACACACACACACACACACACACACACACACACACACACACACACACACATAATACCGCTTGGCTAAAACTGCACAGTTCCACAATGTCAGCGAGACACGAACAAAAGAGTAAAGTTGGGAGGCAAATCAAAGATATACACATACACACATAAAACAGCTTGTGAGGAAATAAATCCATGCCATGACTCAGACTGGAATAAAGAGGGGATAAGAAAGATCGGGGCAGACAAAGAGAGGAAGACAGCGAGCCATGCAGCTGGCTGATAATTAGATGGAGGACGAGCAGCAGAGACGGATGCAGGGACAGGCAGAGTGATGGCAGCCCTTGATGAGCTCTGGTTCACAACAAATGTAATGAAGTAATCATGTATTGGAATGATGCACTGGTCACTCCAGCACAACCACAACCAAGCTACAAGTCCCCTCAATTCCTCCACTCAGGACTAGATTCCACTTAATTTGCAGAGTTTGGAAAACTGGAACAATACTTTTTCAGTTGGTTATATATCCAAACAGAATGTCTGTAGTTACAATACCAGGTTATATTTGAAAACAAAGGCACTTATGGATGGGGTTAGCAGCAGAGATAGTTTACGGGTCACTTTCATATGAGTCTGACTTGAGTCTTGTGTCTGTACTGAACAAGTCTGCTTTAAATTTTGAGTCTCTTCCGTGAAGTCTTTACTCTTTGCTGTAAGAGTCTGAGGGATGTATTGAGTTCCTGCCGTGAGAGACCAAATTAAGTTTTTATTACTTGCTCTGAGAGTTTGAGTGTTGAGTTGTCAGTAGAGAATTTTTGATTAGTCTTATGGTTATTTACTTTCGGTATTTACAGTAGTCTAAGCAAGATGAAATGAGAGCAGATCCAGGCAGATTTGTTGCAGACAGATATGTGAGTGGTCTGATTACACTAGGTGTAGACATGCTAGACATGCCTGCTACGACACGCTTCCCAGTCTTCACAGTTTTCCCAGTTGACAGCCTTTGAGAGGGGGTGCATCACTGGACTTAGAAAAGGAGGATGGTTAATATATATATAAGGAAAACTGCAGTAGCCCCATCAAGTCATCAAATACCTGTAAGTAATAATTAATAGTCAGACCTTTTTCACATCTCTGATTTTCAAAGTCTGGGCCAAAACTGGAACCAATGCTGAACTTTTTGATATATTTTACACAATTAATCTGGTTAGTTTGGGTTTCACACTGCAGTTTAGCAAGCACGGTAAAGAGCATGTCTGCATTTTAACAAGGTTTGATACTCTCCACTTTTGTAAGAGTTTACTGTGGCACTGGGGACATCAATAGAAAGAAAAATAATCGGTAAGCTTGTTGGGCAAGTGCCCAGAATGCAATTGTGGGTCATGATAAAAATAAAAGCTGTCCATTTCATTTGACGATGCACTGCTTTTTTGATGGCATTGTTCACCTTAATGTACTTTATTTACCTTCAGGTGATATTGCATCTCAGAACGTAAAGTGCAAGGTAGGTATGACAACAACCTAATGCTACTCACAGATTAACAAGCCTGACACAAACAGAAAAAAACAAAATACAACTATCAACAAAGGGCAATCAGGCAAAAATACACACAAAGAGACACAAATAGTACAACAAAAGACAGAAGAGACATCATCCTAGGTACCGTTTGAAAAAAGACATCTTTAGACATCTGTGGAAGGTAGAAAGACACTGGGCCAATGGGAATCTCATCTTACCAGTGAGCAGCCTGGACAACAAAGCCACCTTGCTGGCATGGATAGACCTCAGAGCGGGAAGCACCAGGCGCCATGTTTCTGAGTACCTGATTCAGTGCCGAATTTATTCTAGGATAGAAACTTATTTTGATCCTGGCTTAAACAAGAAGCCAGTGGAGTGATCCCAATAAAGGAGTGACACGAAAACAAAATGGGCAGCAGCATTCTGAATGCTTTGTAGTGGAGCAATGAAACAAACAAGGCAATTCAGTAGGCAAAACATTGTAGTAATCAAGTCTGAAAATGATAGCCTGGTCTGAAAGATGATTTTGAGCTTTTGAGTTTTGATTGAGAGTTCTTATAGTTCTATAGGTCTATAGTTTTGTTGGCTTGTGTAAACATAGTTGACATGCTATGACAAATGGCAAATATGACAAATGTAACTGCTTGAGAGGAAAACACTTCACATGTATTATGCAAATGGGTGACCATTATCCACATAAATACTTGAAGTGATAACAAAATCACTTGCAGAGACATCCATCTTGTTTATACTGTCCCAGAGGATTCCTTACTTCTACAAGGACAGTAAAAGTTTCCTTGTTGAAGCGAAACAGAAACTTGGTGGTGTAAAAGTATTCCTTTTGCTTTTAACTGCTTTTCCTTTTTGACTTATCTAGTTGCATAAATGTGAAAGCTACCACATAATGCATGAGTATTACCCAAGTAAAAAGCATCAAACAAAAAATTCTACTTAAATATAATAACAAATTATTTAATCATTTGCATGACTGTAGTGTCCTAGTGGATAAAATACTGGACTATGGTCCAGGGTTCCAGTAGCACCTCTGCCAGGCTTCCCTTGTTGGACCCTTGAGCATGGCCCTTAACTCATGGTTGCTTGGATTGTACGATTGTGTCAGTTGTAAGTCACTCTGGATAAGTATATTAATAAAGTACACATATATAGAATAAAAATATGCATAGACGGGCATCAAATGCATCATTGTGATGTTTGATATTTTAAGGCACAAACATTTTGTTTCACAGTAAGACAAATGAGGCCAATACAGTGCAGTTTTTTTTTAAAAATGAAAACGCTTTCTGTAATTTTACACCATTAGACAAAGGAACAATGTCAATTCCAAATCCTTATTTTCAAACTTGTCGAATTGCTTTAACGTTAAGGCAATTATTTCATATTTGAAACCAAGTGCGAGAAAAAAATCTGGAGCCCTAGTTCATTTGCTATCAGCTTTAGGAGACAGAGGAAACACTCATAAGGACAACTGTAAGAGCAACAGCATCATAAAACCTGCACTGTGCAAATTTGCAGAATTTAAATGACTTTGATTTCAAGCCAAGGCAACGCTGTAACTACGATCAATCCATGATAAACACCTGCAATGTTGCTACAACTACTTCTATATCTGAATATACTGTATCTGCAGAGTCATTTGAAAGTTTGGGAACCCACTAAAATTTCTATATGTCTGCATAAATGTGAACGAAAACATAATCAGAAGTCACAACGGTACATGTGAACCTTTGCCTTAAGTATCCTTAGTATAGTATAGATATTATGTATGTATGTAGTTTGTATCCTTAAGTAGGAAACTACAGCTAAATGTTCCTGATAAATTGATGTTGACTAATTGACTAATGTTACTGGGTTTTCCCGCATGACATGTTTGATTCAGGCCTATCCACAATGTTTCCACAGGACATTGATGTGGCCATTCACTTTATTATTTTTTTGTTATTCTCTGGTAGAATGACTTGTGTGTTTAGGTTCTTTGTCATGCCGCATGACCCACAAACTCTGGAGATAGACATGACAGTAGATGCCTTGACGGTTTTCTTTATATCGCGTATAATTCAGAAATCATTGTTCCATCAATAATGGCGAGCAATTTTGGTCAGCAAGGTTTGACAGATAAAAATGTTACACTCAAATGCAGTGTATTCCTTTCTACAGACAAAAGACTTCTCGTTTAAAGCAAATGTAACTATTTCATGTGATCTATCCAAGGTGTATATTGAATAGCTTTCTGACTACCCCATATGACTTTTATCAAACTCCAGATGGGTAGCAACATGTTTTTTTTTCTTGTGGACTCATGAAAATTAACATTAGCCAGTGTGAGAGAGGCATATCTTTACTTATTTAAGTTACTTAAGTTACCCTCGGTGGTGGTGGCATTTATTAATGGGTTTGAATTTACTCCATTTGTAAACAGACATTCTGATTGTGAATTGTTGGTGAGAAATCACAGATGCTGACGTTTTGAGCTGAGTGAAGTAATTAATTTAATTAAAAAATAATATAACCTGAAAAATATGAAGATTAAGAATATTTCTATATCAATAGTTTCTTGGCTCTCTAGCACTCAAGACCCAGCTCTTTCTCCAGACATTGATAGGGTATTATAAAGAGATGTAATTACAAAGTCTTTTGCTCTCTCTCTTCCCATCTCTCTCTCTCTCTCTCTCTCTCTCTCTCACACTCTCTCTATCTCTCTCTCTCTCTCCCTCTCTCTCTCTCTCCCTCTCTCTCTCTCACTCACTCTCTCTATCTCTCTCTATCTCCCTCTCTCTCTCCCTTTCTTTCTCCCTCTCTCTCCCTCTCTTTCTCCCTCTCTCTATCTCTCTCTCCCTCTCACTCTCTCTCTCCCTCTCGTTCTCCCTCTCTCTCTCTTTGCAGTGCAGGAGTCAGTGACAGCCTTGCCTCTCAGTGCAATGTATCAGTGGACGGTAACTTTAAAAAGGTACGATCATCCCATACTCTTTTAGTCCTCCCACTCGTAGCAGGTAAGCCGAAAGTTTGACAAAAATTCATTCGGAGCTAAAGTAGAATGCAATGTATTTTACTGCCTTTGCTTAACAGTAATCAAACTGGTAAGCTTGCTCAATGCATAAGTGTCTGAGAGCTAGTTGAGCTGCCATGCATCTTCCCGTGGCCATGCTTGACCCTCACGCCCCAGTGGATACAGCTGGATGCTGAACTAATTGAAGTAATTTTCTCTTAACCGCCTGGTTCACAACTCAACCCATTTTCCTGACCATCCTGGATTCAGCACATTATATATAATATGCTGCAATTTATGGTCAGAGCCATGAAGGTTACCATCCAGGGATTAAAACTGCATATTCAATAAATGTGTTATAAGCTGAAATGTATCTCGAGTTACTCACGTGTTGAATCTGAAATTGTTTCTTTTGTCACCCTCGGGGGCGGATTATACATTTTAGCAAGGAAACCAATAAAGTCACTTGGTCAATTTGTCAGTGACACACCCAGAATTATTGCTATTATTTTGTATTATTCCAGTGCACCGGCCTGTCCATGGCCAATCTGACAGATTTATTTACAATTCAGGTTTACACTCATAAAGCAACTCGATTAGGCAGTGAAATTTGACATCGGGAACATAAATGTTTAATAAGGATCTGAGCACTGTCTGTTCTTTAATGCTTAAATGAGCTCTACTATTTCCCATTAACAGATTAAAAGCTTTAAAATGTCTGTTCGTTTCACTCACTCTCTCGCGCTCATTCTTTCGCTAAGTAAGCATGATCTGAAAAGTAGAAAGGAACTGCTACAGGGACCAGGAATCAAGGGACCAAGGGTGATTTTACGGATAAAAGATATAAACAAGAGAGGATGAGAACTGGAGGTCATTTATTTGTCTCAGTGTTAAATGTTAGAGCCAGTTGATTTACCAACAGAGAAATAAAAGGAAACACCTGGTCATTGTAGACTGATTGAAGAACATAATAGGAGATAAGGCAGAGCATATTAAGCTCCAAAACAGACAAGGATGCAAAAAGGTGACTGCGAAGCAGTTGATTATTCAGGAACTTTACGGTAGAACATCCGCTCCGCATATGAAAGCATCAGCATTCATGTCAGCAAAAGTGACATCTTTCTTGGGGTGACATATAAATGGCAGAGCAGCATTAGTTTGCACCTCTTGCCAGGGTGTGTAAGTTTACACCTCCTGTCAGAGAGTTTTCGCTTCAGACTTGGCTAACTTCGCACGATTTTACAGAAGGAAAGGGGGGCAACAGGCTCAGCAAGAGAGCAGAGAGCCTGTAATCTCATCAGCCGTGTTGTGATTGAACACGGTGGGACAGGGAGCAATCTGATTAATAAATAAATGGGCTCTGTGTGGCTCCCATATGTCAGAAAGTGACTCCGCCAGCATCACCCTCATCAGAGCTGATGCTTTGATTGGGTACGATGCAATTAGAAAGCAGACACACCTTGGGGAATGCACAAACAAGGCACTCATGCCACCGCACACACAATATCGAAGTGTTAGCCTGCAGTCACAAGATTGATATTTGTTTCGAGAGTATATCCTTTCTCGACCTAGTCCTACACAAATGCACACATAGACATAAACATACAGAACTGTTCAAAAATCTTCAGCCACCATTAGATTTGTTGTTTTAACGATGGCATAACCATGTCAAAGATTGGACCCAGAAATGTCACACTTGAATTTGTCATTCCGTTATAATCTTTTTCACTGATCTTTATTCTAGTCTTGAGTTTTTAACCTGTCTTCCAAAAAAAGTGATTCTTGGCTGCTATCCTTCCAAAAAGACCATTCCTGACCAAGCTTCTTCAGACTGTAGAAGAGTCAGCTTGGCATCCCGATGAAGCTGAGAGATGCAGCTATTACGTATAAAAGAGTGTAAAAACAGGCATGCACTTCTGAATGTTTGCAGCTGTGTTCACTACATTTACTGTAATTGTATGCCATTTAGTAGACAACCTTATCCAGAGCGACTTACAATTCATACAGTCTTACAATCCAAGCAATTGTGGGTGAAGGGCCTTGCTCAGGGACCCAACTGTGCCAGTGGTAGGATTTGAACCCTGGACCTTCTGTTTTATAGTCCAGTACCTTAACCACTAGGCCACCACAGTCCCGGCAAGTTCACTACAAGTGCTGTGCTTTTTACAATTCAAATGAAACTCTCATAGAACATGCACTTTGAATGATGTCACAAATTTTTAATAATACCTCAAGTATAAATGCCTATAGTGATCAAACTAGTTTTTGCACCGAAAGTAGAACATAAGATGAGATATCTTATATCTTATATAAATACTGTCACTATAGAAGCTGTTTTTTCCAATCTTATTGAAAGTTTTTAAAGCTACACACAAATTTGCTGTATTTTCTGGTTGTATTTGAATAACAAGACAGAGAAATAATTAGATATGGTTATTATATCATTTCTAAACAATGGTATTTCTAATCTGATGGTGGTCTAACACTTGTTCACAGTATTTATGTGGAAAAAATGATGATGTTGTCGAAGCCTCGTCATCGCATTTGCTTGTGTAGCAGCCAGCTAAACATCCAGACTATACGTTTGGACTATGACGCACTTAGGCATACTTTCACTCTCTCTGAAAGAGAAACCACTCAGTCACCTCAGACCGAACATTTCTTCCTTTATTTCAAATGGAACATTATTATGGTACACAGCAACAGCGATTTCATTCTTTGTAGTTTCTTTTATACACTTGACAGGAAACAGAACACAGAGCAGAACCTGAATACCAAGAGGAGTGTGAGGAGTGCAAAGGCTGACAAGGGCACAAGAGGCCCATAAGGAACTCCCAGGCTGTGACTAATTGTGCTAATGTGACTAATCGTGAATTAGCGCCGATCTCCAGCCAACATCATCACGTTGCCTGGGTAGAGTCACAGCTCTGGGATTTGTCCCATATAAGGACAGTGGGCATGTTTTATGGCATGCACAACAGCCGAAATGTGTCAAACAAACTGGAATGAAAGCCAGTGATGACGGTTAACCTTGGCAACGTGAACCTAGGTCTTAAATAGCTTAGTTGAGTTAAGCTCTCCATTTGAAACTCATGAAAGGAAAGTGGAAACCTGATCGTTGAACAACATGAGTGGGCACCAAAAGTGATGGGGGATTTGAGAGCTGGAACTAAAGTGGAAATGTGTGGTGATTTTAGGGTGCAACCAATAGGGCCAACGGATTATTTGCCATTGGATATGGAGGGTTTGGAAGTGGGGACTGCGGAGGGAGATATTGAAGCAATAGTGGAACTGCCCATCGACGGCTACTACAGCAGTTTCAAGAAAAGGGGACCTGAAAAATCATTTACTTTACAGTGGGTGTGATGGTAATTAAGAGAGGTGATATGAGATATGAGAAATTTGATTGCGGTAAGGGTATAGATGATCAGGAGAGGTTACAGTAAGATAGACTGAGTTGGCTTGGAAAAGTTTAGAGTAGATGTGTAAGACGGGTTTAGAGTGAGTAAGGCAGGGGTGTATTTAATCTGAGACTGGGTAGAGTAGAAAAAAATATAGGGGGATTAGAGGGCATAGTGTAGGGGTGTAGTTAATTTGATCTTTGGTTGAGCAAAGGTGTATGATGTATTTTGGGTAAGTACAATTGGGTGTAGTTAATTTCGATAGAATAAAGGCACAGTATCTCACAAAAGTGAGTACACCCCCACATTTTTGTTACTATTTTATTATCTTTTCATGGGACAACACTGAATATATGACACATTGATACAATGTAATGTAGTCAGTCTAAAACTTGTATAACAATGTACATTTGCTGTACCCTCAAAACTCAAAGCACAACAATTAATGCCCTAAACCACTGGCAACAAAAGTGAGTACACCCTTAAGTAAAAATGGCCAAATTGTTCCCAACTAGTCATGTGACTCGCTAGTGTTACAAGGTCTCAGGTATTGAGGTGCTGAGGTTAAAGGTTAAAGATTAAAGCCTGACAGTGCTGCCTGTCGTCCCAGAAGGAAGCCTATTCTGAAGATGATGTTCAACAAAGCCTACAAACAGTTTGCTGAAGACAAGCAGACTAAGAGGCATGGATTACTGGAACCTTGGCCTGTAGGCCTGTGGTAGCCTAGCGGTTAAGGTACTGGACTATGGACCAGAAGGTCCAGGGTTCAAATCCCACCTCTGCCAAGCTACCACAGTTGGGCCCCTGAGCAAGGCCCTTAATCCCAAATTACTTAGATTGTAAGATTATGAATTGTAAGTCGCTCTGGATAAGGGCGTCTGCTAAATGACGTACATATAAAATATATTAACCAATAAGCCGCCAAAATCCCTACTTAGTGCTACCTTTATTTAACCAGGACCATAGATGAACGTTTGTTTGCTCATGACATCTCCTCCACCCATACACCTTGTTTTCCTGTGTTTGTTTGACTGCAGGCAGGTCTTGTGTCTCCAGAATCTCCCGAGCAGCTCCTCATTGCTCTTGAACCTGAGGCTGCTTCCATCTACTGCAGGAAGCTCCGCCTCCACCAGGTCATTGATCTCAGCCAGCGCCCAATGACCAATGGCCTTGACCTGAACAGGTCTCATCCGTTCGACTCCAGCTTCAGGCAAGGTAATGGAGCCGTCTGTGTTTCGCAGTAACACTGTTACATATTATATGAGCTTTTTTCCCCCTCTTAATGATAAACATCTTTATACAAGGAACATGCTGGGCAAAACTCCAGTACAACAGAGCGTATCACTTTTGACCATTAACGTTGGAGGCAAAACATCTTGATGGTCTAGGGAATAAAACTAGGCTTTCATCTGGCGGTGGGGTTGCGGTTTTCTGGAGGAAATATGGTGTCCTTCTTTGGTGCGTGTAGGGGTAACTGTAGAATCAAAATAGAGCGTTAGGGGCTTCAGCTAGAGGGGGTACCATGAACACAACATGTGGTTTATATTAAAGTCAGAGGCAGAATAGGGGAGGGGGGGGGGGGTTCACACTGTCATTTTCGTTTCAGATTTTGCATTCCTAAGGGCAGTGCACTAAAATAAACCACCATCAGCATCTTTCATAAGACAATACGACCACCATGTTTATGCAGTTCTCCTAAACAAGGCCTGCCGTTATTCTTTTTCCTCACATCAGACAAACCCACTGTTAACACACAAAGACGTGTACCCCCCCCCCCCCCCAACTACACATACACGTGTAATTGGAACAAGGTGCTGTTCAGCCATGAGCTCAGTCTCCTCCAGTCTGTTTAGTCAAACATTTCACGTTTACTTTTAATGGCCTCCACTCGTTCCCGACCCCCACCAACTCCTTTCGTTCTTTACAATGTGCTACCATTTGAGTCATGGCTCCCTGTATTTGTGCATTCCCCCAAACATGCTTTATATTAAAACCTCTCCAAGTTTGTGTAATCCTCCGTTTCTACTCTTCCCCTTTCGCTCTGAAACCAGAAAACACACTTTTGGGGCTGTCCTTCACTGTTCGTTAGACTATCAGAGAAAAAAGCTGGCAATGCCAAGCACACTGCCAACTGGCCTGCCAACTTGGCCTGCCAACTGTCTGAAAGAATACACTCCACCGTTTTCATCGACTGCTGTGATTGCAGACACTCATCCAACATAAACCCCCAATACCCATCGTCAGGATGAAAAAAAAGCACCTACACAAACAGAGATTTCCTGTAAACTGGCTTTATATAGTTTAAGTTTTCCATTTCACTGTGTTGTTACTCTAGTAACAGCAGCTCGGTTCGTTTCTGAACAGTTTTTCTTCTTCACTCTTGCTTCTTTAATGTTTTTTCATACTGGAAATCGTTTGTTGACAGGGCCTAAAGTTCAGCACTAATGTATGGGAACAAACAGCAGGACTCCTTTGAATATGTATATGTGGTTTCATACAGAGATCAAGAAAACTGCACGGTTAGATTTGATTATTTATTTCATTATCATAATACACTGCTTACAAAAGTTGGGGGATATCTCATCATGGGATACTTTGTTTTGATGTATCCCCTAATTTTTGGAAGCAGTATGTTATACAAGCCCTCAAAGCCTGCCTTGATTTTGAGATACAGCCTCTATGAAAATGGCTAATAATAATGGCTGTAATGACTCATTGTAATTAATGAACAAACAGAAACATGCACCGTCATAAGCAACATTTCGGTTACAAAGCAAACTTAGTTTTACTGTGATCTCAAATTTTAAACTACCATTTGAATAGATGTTCAGTCTATTGAGTCTGAATTGATTTAATCAATACTTATATTTAAAGTCACATTAATTGTAATTAAATATAAGTTAATCGTGGTTAAATGTAATTAAATTAGGCATTTAGACAGTACAGCACTAGCTAACTGTATAATATTCAGTAGTGACAGTAATTCATTCAATGCTATTCATTACATAATTCACGTAATTCTTAGGTTTTTTTTCTTGCTTTGACCTGTTGGACTAATAAGTGACATTTTGTTAAAAGACTGGTGATAAAGGTGATAAAATGATTATCTTATAATAAAGCAGGAACTTTCGAGTTTAATATCTTCCACTACTGCTCATATGTTAGCCCTCCGCCACAGGGATGGTCAACTGATGACCCAAATTGGTTAACCTGAGTGGAAAAGCTGTGTTAAAAGATGAAAAGAAGCTAAGTTAGTGCATTAAAATATGCAAAAACTAACACTGTAGTACCAACCGAGTCAATTAAAACCAATATACTGTATTACATTAGCTAGTTAGCAGATCACTGGTTTCACTATCAGACAAACTTTACCGTTATTGTGTCACACTAAAATCACAGCGATAAACAGGAAATTTTATCTTGCATTGTTGAACTGAACTACAGGACACACCAAGCAAATGTACTATAGGCACTACATTTCCCATAATACCCTAGTATCTTTCCAAAAGGTTGAGCAGCTAACGCCTTCTGTCAGAGCCAGTTTCTTTCGGTTCTTCGCATGAAGCAATGGACGTCAAAAGTACACACATAAGCACATGCCATTAAAGGAAAAAAAACATTTTGGATCAAATGCATGTTAGCATAAACACAATTAATGCAATGAATAGAACTGCAATAGTGTTTATTTTTATTTCATTTCTCATCCATGGCAGAGTAACATCCATTTAAAAGTTAAATCACTTAAAAAAGACTTATTGTTTATGCAGTTAGCATAAACAGTAAGTTAGCAGAGGGGTACAGCTGTATCCCTTTACATTTTGAGTGTTCCCCAGTACAACAGGTAGTCCAGAAACACCCCTGGATCCAAAGTTGATGTTTAATAATCAGGATTTAACATCCAGTGCTATATATAAACACTGACTATTATAACAAATCTTAAGTGTTAAAAAGACGCCACGAACACTGACTATTAAATCAGGTGTAATCTGATTTTGTTCGCTCTCACGTAGCTAAAACACAGAAACAGCTCTTGGAGTGATCACAGTCAAAATATCCAGTGGTTACTGAGGAAATGCTTTATTTTACAGCAACAATAAAAGCCTTCCCACTGGAATAAGGCCCCTGAGTTTAGCCAGAACAAGAATCAGCAATCATTCCTGTTCAAGTAGGTCATCATAAAGCACAGAGTGTAAAAGTGTTCAGCTGAAGCTACACATGCACTTCCTTTATTGCCATGTCAACTAAGTTCAAGCTAGCAGGTGACAACAGTGTGTGTGAGTTATAGAGAAAAAAACAGTGCCTGGAAAGTGAGGTTTGTTATGGTCGTGGAACCTCCCCACCCACCACTTACTTGGGTCTGTATTGTGGCTTTTGGTAATGAAAGCCATGTGTTGGTGATTAGTAATACGGCTTCTTTGATCAAAGACTGAACTTCATGTGTGTTTACTACAGCACGTGAGCAGCTACGCCGAGCCAGACACAGTCGCACATTCCTCGTTGAAAGTGGAACGGGAGAACTGTGGAGCGAGATGCAGACAGGTAAGGAAACATATATATATATAAGTCAAATATATAGTTCAAGGTCACGTTGTTTTTTAATTGTCAATTCAATCACTTATCCAGAGCGGCTTACAATTCATACAGTCCTCCAATCCAAGCAATTGTGGGTTAAGGGCTCAGGGATTTGAATCCTAGACCTTCTGGTCCATAGTCCAGTCCAGTGCAGTGCTGAGAATGATCCACTACACAAACAGTATGTGATCTGTGGGAGTCCTGACCATTCGAGAGTGTATGGGACTAACAAAGTAGAGAAACAAATGGACTATAGTGCAGCGCCTGCTAAAGTCTGAAACATAGAGAATGGCCTACTTTTGCACACTATTGTTTATTTTCTGTAAAATGTAAGACAGTTTCTTTGATTTGCATTCAGAGAGCAAAAATGTACTGAGTAAAAGACAGACCCATATTGTTAACACAAACAGGAAAAAAAACCTCTCAATACCTAAACACAGGGGCCGATCGAGAATTACACTGGGTTAGAGCTCAGTTACAGTGCCAAAGAGCAGAACTGTAACCAGACTGTAAATGCTTGACTGATACAACAAACACAAATTTGCCTGCCAAATCATTTTAGCATATCAAACCCCACACAGTACGGCCAAAGCCCACACAGTACGGTTCTCACACACAACACGTCTGTTCATTTCCCGAGAAAGCCCATATAACTCATCGACACACAGTGCCAATCCATTACACAAGGGACACGAATGGCATATCACATTTTCCATATTTTGTTGAACCTGATGTGTGGTATGTGGATAGCTGGACACTGAAAATGTTGTTCATGTTTTAGATACTGTATGTTGATCTGAAAACAACATACTCACAGAGTGCACTATAATTAGAAGTATACACTTGGTACACTGGGTGCTGGCAGTCAGTTTCTACTGGCGGCTCCGTTTGGAGGGTCTGTGGGTCTACTCTTTGCAAAGCTCACTGTGGAGGTCCAGGATGAAAATAATCAGTTGTTCAGGTCCAGATATTTCCTGCTTTAAGAGTGAGAGGGAGGAAGAAATCAAAGTCAAAGTCAAATTTATTTCCATAGCGCTTTTTACAATGGAGCATTGTCTCAATGCAGCGTAACAATATGATATTATCTTAAAAGGCCATTCCCAAATTGAGCAAGAATCAATCGATGGTATGATGACCATATACAGTATATTTACTTCTCAGTCTAGAATGCAACCAGAAAATACATGACATTTGTATGCAGTGTTAAAAAAACACATCAGAATAAATAGCTTCTATAGGCTACCTGCCTTCCCACTGCAGGAACAGCATCCAGTGATCATGAATGGTCTTTTTGGAACGACAGAAGGCAAAAAACTGCTTTTTTTTAGAAGTGGAACAGGGTGAAACGGCTAGAATATGATAAAGCCCACAAAAATGGAATGAAGATCAGCGTGACGAATGATAGCAGTTTTTGGGTTCGGTCGTCAACAATATGTTATACATGGCCATTATAACATTTGCAAAAACAACAAATCTAATGGTGGTCTAAGACTGTTGCACAGTACTGTATACAGACAAACACTTTGCTGCTCACAGGAAAGCTGAAAACATTGTGCATGTGCTGATTTCTTGCTCTGCTTTGGTGACCTACTGATCTGTCCAACCACCACTGTGGGCACATGCCCCTTTGACTTAGCTTAATGAATATACCATAGGTGTGTGAATGTGATTACAGTAAACACAAGCCGATGACCATATACTCAGTGTTGCTGTTGACCAGTTCCACGCATAAGGCACAGAGAGTTTCCTAAGCTACAACACTGTAGTAGATTTCATGTATAAACAATTTCCGTGTACACAATCACGTTATTAGGTACAACTTGTTTCTACACTCAATTTCCACTACTTTGTAGTTCTGCAATTACAGCCTGTAGTCCATCTGTTTCTGTACATACTTTGTTCTCTAATGGTCAGGATCCCCACAGGGCCCCAACAGATCAGGTACTATCTGGGTTGTGAATCATTCCCAGCACTTCACTGACACTGATGTGGCGGTGGTGTGTTAGTGTGTGCCACGCTGGCATAAGTGGATCAGACACAGCGGTGCTTTTGGAGTTGGTAAACTCTTCAGACATCAGACTTCAACTGCGGGATTGAAAATATTCCAACAACCAAAAATGTCCAGCCACCAGCATCCTGTAGGGAGCATCCTGTGAAGGATTAGAGGATAAATAACACAAACTGCACAACAGATGAGCTCCTGTGTCTGACTTTCCATCTACAAGGTGGAGAATATGGTAGGTGTATCCAATAGAGTGAGCAGTGAGTGAACACACACACACACATCTGATCCGATCGTACCAGAAAACACACAGTAACAACGGCACCAGATCAGGGTCACAGCAGTGCTGGGAATGATCCAAGTAGTACCTGATTTGTGCCGTTCTGTGGGGGGCCTGATCATTAGAGAAGAGAGTAAAAGGAACTAAAACAGTAAGTAGAGAAACAGATTAATTGTAAGACTAATTGTAGAACTGCAATTCCAATTTTGGAACTTCAGTATGATAAGTGGAACTGATAAAATATGTAATGAGTGTAGAAACAAAAAGTTGCCAGGTGGGCACTGGCACCCGTGACCCTGTGTGAATCAAGCGGAAGATAATGGATGGATGGATGAATTTTCACGCACTTTTAATCTGATTAAAAACTCAAAACTTTTTAAGTTCTTAACTCGACTTTTACAACGCATGTTCTTATAGGTGATAAGTACATAGTGGCAGACTGTGGTGGAGGGACAGTGGATCTGACTGTACATCAGATTGAACAGCCTCAGGGAACGCTGAAGGAGCTGTACAAAGCATCAGGTGGGTGCAGGTGTGAGTGATGCGACCTGGGCACTTTCAGGACTTCATGTCCATACACGTTGTACACGTACAATCCAGAAATAGGTAGGGGAAAGGTATATATTGAAACGAATTAACATCACTCTGCTCCGTGTGTTTCAGGAGGCCCGTACGGAGCAGTAGGTGTAGACCTGGCTTTTGAATCCATGCTGTGTCAGATTTTTGGTGCCGACTTCATAGAAACGTTTAAGGTCAAGCGTCCGGCAGCCTGGGTGGACCTGACCATCGCCTTTGAGGCCCGCAAGCGCACAGCAGCACCGGGCAGAACGAGCACGCTCAACATCTCACTGCCCTTTTCCTTCATCGACTTTTACAAAAGACACTGTGGGCAGAGTGTGGAGACAGCGTTACGCAAGAGCAAGTAAGAACATGATGTTACATCACATTACATATCTACAGTATATACAGTGGGTACGGAAAGTATTCAGACCCCTTTAAATGTATCAGTCTTTGTTTCATTGCAGCCATTTGCTAAAATCAAAAAAGTTCACTCGACTGTCATCTTGACAGAAAAAAAAACAGGCATGTAGAATTTTTTTGTAAATTAATTAAAAAAGAAAAACTGAAATATCACACGGTCGTAAATATTCAGACCCTTTGCTCAGTATTTAGTAGAAGCACCTTCTGAGCTAGTGCAGCCATGTGTCTTCTTGGGATGCAACAAGCTTTTCACACCTTGATTTGGGGATTCTTCCTTGCAGATCCTCTCCAGTTCGTCAGGTTGGATGGTGAGCGTTGGTAGACAGCCATTTTCAGGTCTCTCCAGAGATGCTCAATTGGGTTTAGGTCTGGGCTCTGGCTGGGCCAGTCAAGAATGGTCACAGAGTTGTTTCGAAGCCACTCCGTTGTTATTTTAGCTGTGTGCTTGGGGTCACTGTCTCGTTGGAAGGTGAACCTTCGGTCCAGCCTGAGGTCCTTAGATAAAAAAAAAAATCGAGTATGGTCTCGGTCTTGTCTCGTGGTATATTACATACTATTAGCGTACTGCATATGAGTAAAAGTAGCATTTAGTATGCAGTATGCGACCAAAATGAAAATCTGTAGTTCCCTGTAGTGCCCTCTCAGTTCAGCCTGGTTCACTCCAACAATACGGTACTACAGAAAATAATTCTGCAAATATCTGAGTAGAAGTATAAATATTGTGGTTGTATTGGGCTATGTTCTCATAATAAGGCTAAGAAAAAAATAAATGTCACGCGAGGATGACACAGTGGGTCGTGTAGTATGCTGCTCACAAAACTAAGGGGATACCTCAAAATGAAATATCCCCCTAATTATTGTGAGCAGCATACTACACTCCATGATATTACACAACTTATTATTGTTCTGCATACTACATAGAAGCGTCAGTATGCAGTACATACTAGTGTAGTATGTAATATAGTAGTGTGCCATTTTGAATATAGCCACTGGGTCGGGGTACTGGTGAAAGAGAAAATTGTTGTAGAAACCAGTGAGTCTGTCTAACACACTGTTGCATTGTACCATTGCAGCATATAGGCAGCCTTATACTCAGCAGGGGGCGCTATACTGTTGTGACACTCATTTACATTTACATTAACATTTATGGCATTTAGCAGACGCCCTTATCCAGAGCGACTTACAACTTATACAGTCTTACAATCCAAGCAATTGTGGGTTAAGGACCCAACTGTGGCAACTTGGCAGAGGTGGGATTTGAACCCAGGACTATCAGGTTCAGTGTCCAGTACCTTAGGCTAGGCTAGGCTACCGCTGTCCCCCTTTCCACTTTAGTTCCAGATTCAGACACTCTCCAAATTTTTAAGTCCGGGCTAAAAACATTCTTATTCACTCAGGCTTTTGGTTAGATTTAGACCGGGACGCGTGGCTCGGGGTTCGGGCTCTTTGCCTCTTGGCCGTTTTACCTCCTGGTTCTCCCCCTTTAGCTGCGCTGCTATAGTAGTGCTGCCGGAGTTTTCAGGCTGCACATGGCATCAGTAATGGATAACAGGCTCTGTGCTCCTAACCCATAAGTAACTACCTTTTCTCTTTTCTCTCAGAGCTGACGTTCCGGTACCGGTTCCAGGACCGCACGCTTAGATGTTCCTCCACCTCAGCCAGCATCACCTGTACTGGTCAACTGGTCTGCATCAACAATAACCAGTCCCACCAGGGTGCAGGAACTCCCTCCATGGTTTAGTCACCGGGAGACGATGTGCCTCCAAGGACCTCCCACTGAGGACTGATTTTATCATCCGTTTTGTTTTAACAATGTATTTTATCACTCATTTAAATTGTATGATTGATTGATTATTGATTTAAACGATGGAACATCTGGGCCACCCACGGAGGCCGGGTCCCTTTTCGAGTCTTGGTTCCTCCCCAGGTGTCTTCCTTCTACTTTCAGGGACTTTCCTTGCCGCTGTCGCCCTAGGCTCGTTCACCTATGGGCGTTCGCCTATAATGGGTGCGTGCCTGCACTTGGCTCCAATTTCTGTACACGCCCACTTTAAAGCCGCACTTACCACACACACACACACACACACACACACACCGAGCTATAAAATGTGTATTCAATGGCCGGTACAAGGCACTGAGAGCGCTAATCCATCCTGTCAATAAACGAGAGCGCCGTTTGCGTTTAACGTACAGGAAATGCGCAAAGCCAACGAGGTCAAAAGTGCAGCAACCGCGAGAACCGTTTTACCTCGGCGATTTTACACCAGAAAGCGGACGTGCGCCGGAGTCGGGAGATCTTTCGCGCTCTGTCGGGCGCTCGGGCAGCGCCAAAAACCCGAGCGGCTCCTAATCAATTTCCCCTTCTCATAATTTCATTAGCATGCGAGTCCAGCGCGCCGGTCCCTCGCTGCATCTGCATAATCAACACAAGGCACACTGGCTCGGCCCGTGCTCCTTCTCCAGGCCCCCGGATAAAACCGCCAGTGTCCAGACCGGCGGACGGATGCGCGCGACTGGAATGCTGATCGATTAGAAACAGCGATAAGTGGTCCAAGGACCGGGCTGGGCATCGACGCGTCCATCTGAGGCACATCTCGTGTACCGGGTTGACACTATCCGTTGGCAACCTGCCCCAAAAAAATGGCCCGAGGGCAGCACCGGCATCGCGAACTTTATTCTGTGCTGACACGAGGCGCCGTCTGATCTGTCTTCAGCGCTCGTTGACTTAACCCAAGCTGGCAGACGGCAGCCTCTCGAGAGGCACAAACACTGCGAGCTGAATCCATCAAAACACCCGACTCCCCCAAAACACGACTAGCGAAGGTTAGAGACTAGAGGCTACAACTGGCTGGTTCACGGGTTCTCGAGGAGCATGGACGGCTCGTTTGTTTCTCACTGGGATTGTGACCTTTTGAATCGCCCAGCCTGTTGTTCCAAGGGTGTCTGAGATTCCTAGCCCGTCACTGACCGGCTTTCTAGACGCTCGTTGGTTCACGGGGTCTCAAGACACTTTGTCCGCTGGCTGAAGGAGTTTCTTGGTGCTTGTTGGCTTCCCCTTGGCATCACGAAGTTTCAGATCACCCACCCTGTTGTTCCAAGGGTTCCTGACATTCTTAGCCCATTTATTAATGGGGTTTCAGGAAGGTCGTTGGCTCACGGGCTATCAAGGCACTTGGTCTGTTGGTTGAGGTTTTTTTTTTTTTTTTTACATTCCTGGTGGCACATGGAGTCTCAGGCCTTTTGACTCTTGGTTGATGGGGTTTCAAGACGCTTGTCGGTTCACAGGGTCTCAAGACCCTTTTATCTGCTGGTTGAGGGGGGTTTCTAGGTGCTTGTCGGTTTCCCTTCGGTATCGTAAGGCTTCAAAGCGCCCATCCTGTTCTTGTAAGGGTTTCTGAGATTCCTAGCCCGTCACTGACCGGATTTCAAGATGCCAGTTGGTTCACAGGGTCTCAAAGACACTTTGTCTGTTGGTTGAGGGAGTTTTTAGGTGCTTGTGGGCTTCCCCTTGGTATCATGAAGTTTCAGTTCGCCCACCCTGTTGTTCCAAAGGTTCCTGAGAATCTTAGCCCATTGATTAATGGGGTTTCTAGGTGCTTGTCGGTTTCCCCTTGGTATCCCAAGGCTTCAAATCGCCCACCCTGTTGTTCCAAAGGTTTCGGAGATTCCTAGCCTGTTAATTAATACGGTTTCTAGATGTTCTTTGGATCACATGGTCTGAATTGGCTTGGTTTGTGGGTTGAGGATTTCTTTAAACACTCTTGCTGGCTCATGGCGTCTCGAGATGCTTCGAATGTTGATTGACAGGGTTTCTAGAGGATCATGGTCCAAGGTCTGTGAGGATCAAGGTTTCAAGTCGCTTAGTCCATTGTTTTAAGGTTTTATTGTTTTTTTTTTTTTACATCCTGAGCCGGTTCAAGATGCTCGTCGGGGCCTTGAGGTGGTTTCACAACTTTAAGAAGTCTGGAGATACTTTGTTCCGTTGTTCCAAACGAGAAGGAGAAGCACTGGTCCGGGCGCATGGGGCTAAGGGACGGTTAGCCCATTGGCTTATGCTGAAGGTCCCTGCACACCTGCGAACAGTGTTTCGAGCCACTTGTTGCTATCTTCGGGGGCTTAGAGGGCGACTTTTATTATGAGACTGTGCCACATAAACGCAAAAGAATTCCAGATTAGGCACCAGGACTGGAAGCATATCAGTGGACAAAGGCTCTAAATGAGTTCCATTAACCAAACACTGAACAGACCTTTCAAAAAATCCTGACTACAGAAGCGGCCTGGATGCTCAGATGTCAGGGAAGCTCTTAGATCGGTGAGGCAGGCGCGTTGGAGATGATCGGGGTCAAAAAAAAAACAAAAACAAAAAACAATCGTGGCAGAACTGGAAAGCGGTTGGTTTCTCATTGGGATTGTGACCTTTTGAATCGCCCAGCCTGTTGGTCCAAGGGTTTCTGAGATTCCTAGCCCGTCAGTGGTTTCTAAACGCTCGTGGATCACGGGGTCTCAAGACCCTTTGTCTGCTGGCTGAGGGAGTTTCTAGGTGCTTGTTGGCTTCCCCTTGGTATCACGAGGCTTCAGATCGCCCACCCTGTTGTTCCAAAGGTTCCTGAGATTCTCGGCCCATTGATTAATGGGGTTTCTAGAAGCTCGTTGGTTCACAGGGTCTGACTGGGTTTCCAGGTGACCATGGTTCCCAAGGTCTTGAGACACTTTGCCTCTTGGTTGATGGGGGTATCTATAATCCTCAAGGGTCCCAAGAAGCTCGGACTGGCGCTACATGAGGTTTCAAATCGCTTTAAGATTTTTTACACTGTTCATTATTGGCGTTTCTGGAGGCTCGTTGGTTCACAGGCTCTCAATTCCCTTTATCTGCTGGTTGAGGGGGGTTTCTAGGTGCTTGTCAGTTTCCCCTCGGTATCATCAGGCTTCAAATCGCCCACCCGGTTGTTCCAAGGGTTTCTGAGATACCTAGCCCGTCACTGACCGGCTTTCCAGACGCTCATTGGTTCACGGGGCCTCAAAGACCCTTTGTCTGCTGGCTGAAGGAGTTTCTTGGTGCTTGTTGGCTTCCCCTTGGTATCATGAAGTTTCAAATCGCCCACCCTGTTGTTCCAAGGGTTCCTGACATTCTTAGCCCATTTATTAATGGGGTTTCTAGATGCTCGTTGGTTCACAGGGTCTCAAGAGGCTTGGTCTGTTGGTTGAGGATTTTATTTTTTACATTCTTGGTAGCTCATGGAGTCTCAGACGTTTTGCCTCTTGGTTGATGGGGTTTCAAAGTTTTTGGTTTTTTTTTACATTTTCAGCCGGTTCAAGGCGCTTGTTGGGGCCTCGAGATGGTTTCAGAACTTCGATGGTTACCAGGGTTTGTAGTGGCTCATTGATCACCGAACAGACCTTTTAAAAAAAACTACAGAAGCGGCCCCAGGATGCTCAGATCTCAGGGAAGCTCATAGATCGGTGAGGCAGGCGCGTGGGAGATGATCGGGGTCAAAAAAACCCCAAAAAAACCCCAACAAACAATCAGTGGCAGATCTGGGAAGCTCTTTTAACACACTTTTTGCGAGCGGAGGAGACAGGAACGTACAGGCAAGGTGACCGTTTTCCTCCGTGTCCGGTTCGAGGCCCGGGCGAGGGGGACGGTAAATTTAGCCGGCCTAATTAGCTGCCCTCGAAAGAGGCCGACCACGGACGGCTACAGGTGCGTACGGGAGCCAGATGACGGGGAGTCTGAGCGTTAGCTTGCATCTGCGCGTGGGTGTGTGTGCGCCTGCGCGTATTCCCCGAGCGCTCTGCCCATCTGCAGTCATTTGTACGCAGTGCACATGCAGCCCGAGTACAAAGCAGGGAGCCTTTGAACTAGCATCGCTAACTGAACGCGCCAGCCAGCCTGCTGTTGCTCGCCACTCTGGGGACGCTAATACTTTTGCCCACGAACGCTTTGAACGTACGTGCGTGTGTGTGTGTGCGCGTGCGTGTGTGTGTGTGTGTGTGTGTGTGTGTGTGTGTGCGTGCGGCCTAGCTAAATGCGAACGCTCGCAATTCCTACGACTGGTCGTTGCCCGGAACGGACGCCGACCCGGACGTTAGCGTTTTTGTGCAGCTGTTACGTGGACGGAAAAGGTATTTTGCGCAAAGATACGACGTTTCAGAGCTACAGTGGGGAAACGCGAGAGGAACGCTGCCCCCTACAGCGTCGCTAACGCCACCGCATCTTTTATTTACGACAATAGACAATAATTATGGGACATCCAGTCCAACAACAACAACGTGTCGGAACGGGACATTCGCATCGACTTTTGAATCTGACTCGATAGTGAGAGCTGTTCTTTGGAGTCCACACACGCACACACACATACACATACACGCACACACACACACACACACAGTTATAAACCTGTCCTTTCTTCAATCCGCTCTGCAGCCCATCACACACCACCATATATGAACTCATTTATTTGACCTCTGCCTCTCTCTCTTTTCTCTCTCTCTTGAGTGAGAGAGAGCGAGGGAGAGAGAGAATGAGGGAGAAACAAAGACAGAGAGAGAAAGAGAGAGAGAGAGAGAGAGAGAGAGAGAGAGAGAGAGAGAGAGAGAGAGAGAGAGAGAGAGA
>JAUZST010066644.1:0-22379 GCA_034779995.1 Parotocinclus haroldoi | reverse complement strand
CACACACACACACACACACACACACACACACACACACACACACACACACACACACACACACATATATACATACACACACACACACACAGAAGAACTGCCTTGGAAAGTATGATAATGAATGTTAAACCCACAGATCGATGCCATGTGCTTTGTGGCCAGAACGTGTCAGAAAGTGTGTAGTTATCATAGAGGAATCTGTGATGCCCAGCAACCAATCAGATAGAGAGAAACAGTCCAGACTTGTGTTTGCATGTGTGTGTGTGTGTGTGTGTGTGTGAGTGAGAGAGAGAGAGAGAGACAGAGAGAGACAGAGAGAGAGAGAGTAAGAGGGGGTGAGAGATTATAGATTCTAAAGTAGACTAAACAATTTACATGTAAAAGACTTAAAGGAAAAAGAGTAAGGAGACAGTCCTGAAACGAGACATTGGTGGAATGTATATAACATGGTAATTTGTGGCATCAGAGAGTAACTCTTTGGATATCTAATGCATGTCTTTGGAATGCGGGAACAGACACAGGGAGACATGTCCAAAATATCGGCATACTGAGTCGGGGACACTGGAACTGTGAGACGAGTTTGCTTAGCACAAGCGCCACTGTGCCACGATATGGTAGTGTGTGGTGGTGGAATGAGTATGTAATGCTAGTGTGTGTGGTATAACTGTCACAGTAGTTTGAAGTAGAGAATAAGTGTACCATTAAATAAAATACTGCCTGAAACTAAATGATAACTGAAAAATGGCACATTTGTTTTAGGTTAGACAGTATATTATGCATAATATATGTAATATATATACATGTAAGGAGCACTGTGAGGCTCTTCACATGTACTTTGACTTTTATATGAATGCATTATCCCAGGATATTTTAAATTGAATAAGCATCCAGTCATAAATATTATCAGTTGTTTAACCCTAGATTAAATATATCCAACAACATCTGTTCTATCCATTGTATTTTCATATGAAAAGATAATATTCATTCATTCATTATTCATTCATTTTCTTCTATCTAAATACACACAGGGTGACTGGCCAGCCGATGCCCACCCAGCAACATAGAGACACCAATTAACTTAACATGCATGTCTTTGGAGTGTGGGAGGAAACCAGAGTACCTGGAGTAAACCCACACAGACACGGCGAGGACATACAGACTCTTCACAGACAGGACCCAGACCGATCCACCCTGGGATTGAACTGTGTGCTGTGAGGCAGTGGTGCTACTCACCAAGCTGACCTGAAAAGGTCATAATACTATTTAAATGTGTCCTTAAACAAATACTGTCCTAAAATATACTGATTGAGCAAATATGCACATAGATGATTAAGTTTGAAAGGACGGGTGATATTTAATTACGATATAGCTCATAACTAACATTATCTCAGGCAGAAAAGACTGGGAAAAAATAAGTTCAAATGAGGTCAAGACTGAGACAAGACAGAGACCGGCCTGAAGGAATGCAATGCTGTGTGGTATTAGTGTATCATGTGTGTTTGGTGTATATATATATATATATATATATACAGTGTTTCCTCGTTTATGGTGGGGGTTACGTTCCAGGACCACCAGAGGTAGGGACGCTATATTTATTTAAGTATTTATACACTATTTTAGTCATAGAACTTGCAGAACATTTGGGTGGCATCGTAGGGCTTGAATGATTTTAGTCTATAATGAAACTTTCACAAACAGTGAACACAACACCGCAGATAAAAACTTGTCTTGTTGGCAAGATGCTCTCGACTTACTTCTACTGTAAATCTTTATATTTTATGAATTATAACGTTCCTTTATTGGTAGAATTAATATTTTTAATGCAAATTTTATTAATTTTGTGACTTTTTGATTTGAAAGTTTTGCAAAACACGCGAAACAGCAAAAATCTGCTTTATATTTTTTCCATTAATATTTTTTGAAAACCTGCGATGCAGAGTCTGCAAAAGGTGAACCACGAAGTGGCGAGGGAACACTGTATTATGTTCTGTACAGTGTACCATGTACCGAGGTCTGTTTAATTATCTGTGATGCAGCTGCCCCAATTACAAATACCAATCAACTTGTCTAAGGCGTCTTTGTGTTTAGCTAATCCAATTTCTCTTTCGTTAAGAATAATGACCTAGTAGATGTTTATTAATTTTAAATTCATGCCTTAGCTTCGAAAATGTGCTCAAATCCTTTAAATGTGTGATTATTTAACCTTACAAAACCCTTGGCTCTAGTATGCTGGCTGTTTGTAGATTGATTTCGAATCTCCCTTTGGTTTCAAATCATGGCAGAACCAGGAGACCGGAACCAGAAACCAATAACTATAAAATAAATATCTATCTAATAAATAACTATCATGTCAGTGACAAGACCCAACAAAGAGGAGAACAAGAGGAAGAATTTAAAAAGAGGCAAAACAGTTGAGTTGTAACTGACCCGATAGATGTGGAAGGTAAAAGGGGCCAGGAACTACATCATGACATATAACCCTCATAACCATGTGGTGAACCTCATGAGTGCTGGGATGCAAGAAAAGCTAAGAAAATGGAGGACCAAGCTCTCCTAAAGGAAGTGGAAGCATACACAGAAGGCTTCGCATTCTGGATTCAAACCCTGTTGGCATGCTAGCCCTAAAACAAAATGTTTTCCTACCTGCCATAGTGGCATCAGATAGATCATGAGCCACAGGAGCTGCTGGCAGCAAGGAACCAGAAGATGCTGGAGATAAGGAACTTTGAGTCTGGTTTGTCATAGCAGTGTCATATAAGTCAGGGGCTCCCAGAGTATAGTCAGGCTGGAGTTCTGGGGGGCTTGAAGTGATCTTTCTGAACTCTATTAATTTAATTATTGATTTGTTTATATTCTTTATTTTTATTACATTTTATTTATTATAATTTGTTTTATCAAATGTTATTGTGTTCTACTTTATCGATTCTATTTAGCTTCTGTAGGTCTGTAACCTTTTTATCCTTTTTATTCTTATAACTGTTTATGTATTTATGTATTTATTTATGTAATTTAATTTATGCCCTACATATATTGTTTAGGCTGCCAGAGCAGAGTGTCTTCCAAGGTTTCTTCCTTATACCGTTTAGGGAGATTTTGTTGCCACTGTTGATAAAGGCTTGCTGAATAGGGGATGAGGGTCTTGATGTCAGTGAAGCTGCACAAAAATGTACTGTAGGGAACAAAATCTATATAGAGATATAAATAAAAAGTTGATAAAAAATAATTTAATCCTCTTACTAAACATTTACTGTCTGTGTGGAGTTTGACATGACCTCTGAATGTCCATGTGTTATGTCTGGGTGCTCCAGTAATAACGTGACTGCTCTGCGTTGTCCCTATGTGAATGAGTAACAGAGTAAATGAGTAAATGAGTGAGTGTGATTTCCTATGAGGGACAGACATCATGTGCAGTGACTGCGCCTGTTTTACACCACCATCCTCAGCATGAAGATATATGAATGAACTCTACACACTCACATATTAATTTAAATCGTACAGATGTCCACATTTTCAGACTGTGTGTGAGTGTCATAAGGCATGAGATCTTGCTTTGCCCTCATGTCTGGCCAAGATTTCAGATTGGCTAGTTATTAAACACAAACCAAGCTGAGATAGGATACACACAGGCGCAAAAATCGATTTTCAGCTGCTGCACTTCAGTGTGTGTCTGTATCCATGTGGGAAATGTTCAGCGTTTCGGCTTGGCTGAATTTAAAATCCCAAAAACCCACAACAAGATAAAACCCACAGTTTCTCTTCACACCCACTCATTACACCTTAAACTCTTACTTTCCAGCTTCAGCAATTCCTCGATCTTTTCTCGTTAGACTTGCATGGAATAAAATGCATACCCCTGGGCTTTAAACACACAGCCTTTGACTTCCCCTCAATTCTTGAGAGGATTTTTTGAACAGCCCTTGGCAGCAAGAACAAAATGATTTCTCTTTATTTACTAAACAGACAGGTGTAAGTAAAATAATAATATGGACTATGATATATAACAACATAGCCATGTGCTGCATTTGCCATTATAGTTTATGTAGTTGATAGTTATATAGTTCATATTCAGTTTACATGTCTCGTTGGTTTACTCTGGGTGCCTTAGTTTCTTCTCTTATTCAGAAGACATACCAGTTAATGAATGAAACCAGGTAATCGATCCTCCACTGATATGATAAAGACTGATTAATCACTCGTTTTCACAGAAATTAAACTGTGGTTTTAAATCACATACATAAAGAAGGAGTTATTGGAATGGACCAAAACATTTGAGTATTGATTTAAACAAATAAACATTACTTTAAACAAAAATACAATTTATTACTTTTTAATACAACCCCAATTCCTATGAAGTTGGGACGGTGTGTAAACTCTTTTGAGACGCGCCTCGGTTCGGCTGCCCCCTGCGCTGTCACACGCTTGAGCTCTCACCCTCTGGCGATCCGGAGCTCCTCTGCACTACGCGTCCCAAATCGGTGCTTTCTCGTGCTCACCTCACTTCTGCCCTCCACTGTTTCGGTGCACATTGCTGCTGATTCACGCTCACGACAGCTGTGGGTGCCATTCCCATTGGGGACGCATCCCAGCTGCGTGATTTCCACTTTTCTGTTTGTAGTTTAGAGAGCCTTTTGCTCTTCCTTTTTGTTATTTCCCCATTTTTATCATACATCATTTGTCCCCTTTTTTCCCGCATCCTTGGGTCCTCAAAACAAGCATAACAGAACAAAGTGACCAACCATGGATCCAGCGAGTTCCCACGACCTCCCTAAGCAGTCCGCCTTCAGGGTACCGCTACTGGACATCATGAAGCGGCAATAAAGAGGTTGACTGAGCACCTTGCCCAGGCACCACTCCAAGCTTTCCAGGTCGTGCTCCCAGCACCGCTGCAGAGACCCAACTACCACCGCCTGAGCGTTTTTCCGGAGATCCCGACAAGTGTCGGGTGTTTCTTCTGCAATGCACACTCATTTTCTAGATGCAACCCTCGCGCTTCTCCTCCGAGCGCTCGAAGGTGTCATACATGGTCTCTCTACTTTTGGGGCGGGCCTTAGAATGGGCCATCGCCATTTAGGAGCAGGGGGGATTGCGTCATGGAACAGTCCTTTTCTAAGGCACTTAAGGAGACCTTTCTCCACCCGGGCAGGACCCCACCTAGTGCTTGCCCTTCTCCCAGCCCTGCGACCGAGCCTCCTACAGACCTTTCACCGGTTCCTCCGCAATACCATGACTTGGCGGAGGTCTTCCGACGCTCCCGGGTGCAGTCCCTAACTCCTCACCGACTCTTTGACTGTGCTATAAACATCTTGCCAGGCACCACACCTCCCAGGGAGCACCTCTTCTCCCTTTTGGAGCCCGAGCGGAAAGCAATGGAGGAGTATATCAGGGAGGCCCTTAAACAGGCATTCATTCTGGCCAGTATCCACCTCAAAGCGTCAGGTACAGAGGTTCCTTGGTTTCGCTAACTTCTTCGGAAAATTTACCCGAAACTTCAGTTTAGTGGTACCCTTCCGGTGGTCCGACGGAGCCCAGGCCTCCTTTGACCGGCTTCAGGGACTTCTCGCTTCTCGCAGAGGAACTGTTCACTGTGGAGGTGGATGCCTCCGAGGTTGGGGTGGGGGTCGTCCTTTCCCAGAGATTGCCCCCAGATGCAATTTACTTCTCTCACCGGCTGACACCGGCCGAACGCAATTACACGGTGGGAGATAGGGAGCTGGGGGAATTGGCTATATATAAACATAATGTAAAATTATTATATAATGGAAACCGTAAGGTTTAGTATACTAACAGACACCTACAATGATTTTCTCCATTAGATTAAAGAATTTAAAGAATATAGCATTAAATATTACATATAGGTTATATATAATTTTAAATGTTTTATTTTACTCGACTGCTTTACTCAAAACATTTGGGGCTGGAGACGCATCTTTTCAGAACTTAATTAGGAGCCACTACATAGTGAAAAATATAGTCAAAAATACCCATTCTAGTCAAATGTTATTATTCAATTGTGAAAACATTATTATTTTGTGGACATGGTCAAGTAAAGTGAACAGGCAAAACCCACAAAAAGTCTTGTGCAGATGTTATTTAGGCATGTGGAGAAATTACTGATTTATCATGTATGAATGGCTTGTTGATACTCAGAAATAGTAGATAAAAAAAGTTCAGTTTATTAAGTTCAGTATTTAATAGTAGATAAAGTTCAGTTTATTACATTCAGTAACATTACCTCAGGTAGACGCATTAGACGCGGTTCGTCGCAACAATAATTTCCAACTCTGCCTTTACCCCAAAACCGATATGAGTCTGAGAACTCTTGGTTATGATCTTACGACTGGACTTGAGTACTACAATGTTGAAAATTACATATTAGAGCAAAAACATAAGTTTACTGGGAAAAACTCTACAATTGAAACGACATTTTAGTTATTTTTTTAGGCTGCCTCTAACCTGGATACAAGATGAGATATGGTGAGACATGAAGGCAAACAAGTTCCATATGATCTCTTCTAGCACATTTACCCACAGATGTTGTGGATAGGCATTTCTACTTTTTTATTTGATTTTACTCTGTATATTTTTTAACTTATACAGAGCTTTTAGCTTTATGGCTGCATTTTATTATGCACCGTCTGCTTAGTAGCAATATATTTGTAGATATGTTTTTTGTGTTTTTTTTCTATATTGAATGTGATGTGTATGCCAAGTATTTTGGAAAATCTGTAATACTAAAATAAAAACAGTTGTTTACAAATAAGATGTTTGTAACGTAGAGTGGAAGTAGCGGAGGCAAACGCAGCATGCAGATGCAGGCAGGAATTTATTCAAAAACGGCAGGCAAAACGATGCAGTATGGGTCCCAGGATCGGTACACGGCACAAACAAGGTCCAAGGATCGGTACATGGCATTAACAAGGTCCGAGGATTGGTACATGGCATTAACAAGGTCCGAGGATCGGTACATGGCATTAACAAGGTCCGAGGATTGGTACATGGCATTAACAAGGTCCGAGGATCAGGACATGGCATAAACAAGGTCAGAGAACGAGAAAAGGAGTGTGGACAGGGTACAGAAACCAAAGCTGAAATGGTAAGAAAACGTGAAAAGGAAAATACAACAAAAGAACACAAAACAGGGAGCTAGGTAAAGAGGAGCTATTCGTGAGGTACCAACCACGAGACTTCACCACGAAACAGAGCAAGGAGGGAGTATAAATAAAGAGAAAATGATGAGTCCCAGGTTTGTGTAATAAGTGCGATAAGTGATCAGAGGTCAGACAGAGGTGCTAACTTGATAGGAGCGGTAAGGTTGATGGAAACGCCCGTGGGCGTTACAATGTTGGAGGTAGGCCTGTATATATTCATCTATCACTCCAGAAGTTGGGACAGTGTGTCACTCTACAGTAATTGCAGGATTGCAGCATTCTCCACAAGGGCTCCATACTCAAACCTGAGCTGGATCGCTAACAGAACCAGAATTTGTCACTGAAGATGACAGATGAATTATGATAAAGATTCAGTCTATAGCAGTCCAGATTAATTGTTCAAAACACCACTGAAAAACAAAGGTGACAGTGGCTGTTGTCCATTGGCAGAACATGTAATGGGTGTGTAGTGAAGGTGCCACCTTCAAAGCCTGTCAACTGGGCAAAATGTCAGTGAGTGTGTCACCGAGGCATGTCTAACAGCCATCAGCCAGTTTTGCTTCCTGGCACCACTGGTATTCATGAAGTTCACGAGGCTCCCGGGACCATCTATATTTCAGCAGTGATGTTGGTTCCCTGCTACTCTTGATATTCCATGTGAAAATCTGAAAAACAGCAGTTTCTTTTCAGGATGTCTCAGTTCTCCGGATTATTAAGTCTGGGTTAGATGTATCATGTATAAAATAAAATAAAAAAATAAATAGTACAGACTCTGGTTTTTCAAAAGAGATGCAGGACTTTCAAAAACCTGAAAGAGAAATGCAAAAGAATAAGACATGCTTAGAAAATTCCTGAGCTATCATAGGAATGTCTGTACAACAATGTCTGAGTTTCCAATCAGAACAGGAGTGGTCCCTAAGGTCATTATGATGGTGCTGATATCACCATGTAAGTAGTATAAAACCCCAAAGAGTTCCCAAAGACATTTTTTCATTTAAAGGGAATTTAGCCACATATCAGCCAGAAACTAAAATATCAGCAAAATTATTGTGGCTGTATTAAGCCTTAATAAATAATGGTGTGAAAGGTGTTAAAGAGTATTGAAATCTGAGATCTAAAAACTTCAAAGCCTCAGAGAATGGATATACACAAATCAACCTAAACATGATGATCACCAGTACTGCAAAAGTGCTTAAGTAGGTGGCAGTTTAACAGCTAACATCCAGGTGATTGCCCCCAAACTGGGTTTTCCAGTAGAACCATAATCAGAACATCACACCACCTCCCACTGGCTCATCTTCTTCCCATATTACATGCTGGTGCCATCACATCTCCAGATACAGTAAAAGATACACATTGCCCTGCCCATCCACATGATGGAAGCAAAATTGGATTAATCAGACTAGACAATCCACATCCATTGCTCACAACACTTCCTAACAGCTACATCAGAAAGTCAGAGATGGCAGACAATTTATGAAATGGCCATCCTGCTTCTCTCATTCCAATGATTACCCCCTCTCAAAGACCAAAGTGTTACGATGGGGCTTCCATTCCTGGTCTTGCTAAGTCCCCAGGATCTCTATCAGGTTTTAAGAGTCAGATCCCATGATGCAGTATCCACAGACTGACAACAAAGACGGGAAAAACCAAGGATCATTTATTAACTAAAGACACATAAATCAGGCATTTAAACGATAAGTAAAAAGTCCACACACGAGATCGGTGGGGCGTCAAGCCCAGAGTCCAGAGTCCCATGGTGGGCCCACTCCATATCAGTCCAGGGGTCCGAGAACAGCCTGGCGCTCTGTAGGTCAATAGAGTCAAGGTCCAGGACGACAGGGTCCCAGGGGTTCGCGAACTGGCTGGAGCGAAGAGGGTCCCATGGCGACGGTGGGGGTTGTGTTACCACCATACTGGCTCCGTGCCAGAGGGTCCAGGACGGAGTCCATGCTGGGGCCAAACAACAGTGCCTATGGGAGCCGGGGTATTACGAATGAGCCCATGAAAAGGAAAAGAAAAAAGAAAACTAAAAACAGCCTGAACTGAAAGAAAATGAAAGGACATAAAGGAAGAAAAACAAAGCGGCGGCTTTCAGAGCCAAAGACCTCCTGGCGGCCATAGATGGCCGGAGATCCAGGGGGCTGCCCGGTATGGCCAGACACAGGAGTCGGTGCCAATAGTGACCCTGTAGCGGCTACTAGCAGCCAGGGTCTGGAGGCGACCCCTCCGACCGCAGACCCAAACGTGAGCCATGTGAGCTGCGGGTCCAAGGAACAGCCCCTTCCAGCCTCGTGTCCCGGGTGCCATCAGCTGCAGGAGAACACGAGGGGGGGAGTCCTTAACGGACTATAAAAATGACACAAGAAACAAAAAACAAACAATGCGCACACAGACAAAGGGAACACTCAAAAGGTAACTCAAGACAAATGGGGGATAACGTGATGAGCCGGCGAACACTGGCGTGTTTTGATAGATCATAAATATGTATGGCTGTATTTGTCTATATAAAGGAAATGTATATGAGGTTTTGTGTGAACATGTTACATGTAGTCACTATTAAGGTCCTTGATATGGTCTTTAATCAAATAATACACAAACGAGTTTTACACAAAAGTTCCTGACCCTGATACACACTGTGTAAAAAGCATATTGTACAATGTATTGGTTTCTTTGGAGTGTAATGAAGATAAATGACTTCTGTGGGCATTTCCAAACACAGCCTGATTATCTTCAGTGGTCGGACAGGCTGAGTTCTTCACTCCTTTTACCACATATCATACGCTAATCCAATTTCGTTTGTGATGTTTCTGCAACTAGACTCCATTATTCTTACTTTTTTATATCATTCTTACATTGAGACCTCATGAATGAAAGATGGATGGCAGAACATCAGTGTAAACATGAATTAATAAATACAGCACTAGAGTGCTATAATGGCGCATGACTAGCAAAAAGTCAGTTGTTTTTCTGAGAACTTTCAAAACGACTAGTTTTATCATAGGTATGAGTTCTGGAAGTAAAAATGGTTTATGGTAATAGAGTGCATACTAAACATACTAAAGGTGGAGAAGGTTAAAGACTACATTAGGGTGTCAGGTCGAGGTGGCCTGGATAGACTCATCATTATAAACCATTGTATAACTTTTGTTGCGGTTGCAATTGTCCGGATCATTGTGCATTTCCTCCTGTTTTAAAATGCTTGCCAACTGGTGACTAGGCAGTTAAACATGTTTTAGGCTTCTAAATACTTTTGCATAAATCTGTTTAGTGGGGGAAGCATGCGACTGGTTGATGACTGATAACACTGCATAGTGGATGCGTTCCAGATTGCAGACTCTTTTTTAGTAAACAAGCTATTTATCATTTCCTTTGTGCATGTGTATGGATCTCTCTGTCTTTCATCTTTTCGCTGATCAGTCTTGCACATTGTGCCCTCAACACCGTTGTCATGGTGACTTTATCAAATAAAGGCACTGATTGAATCCAAATAAAGAATGGATGTGATTTTCTCTGCTTGTTAATATTGCTAATTAACTGCTCAGGAGCAGAAGTCAGGAAAGACAACAATGCTGCAAAAAATTGTTTATTACAAAAATATTTGGTGAATAAATCCAGTATATATATATATGTCATGTTTGACTTTTAATTTGCTTTTTTGATGATCTTGTTTAATTAAATTAGATCAAATGCTTCTTTTTAAAATCACTTAATGCTTATTTTGAAAGATCCCTTATTTTTTTGACCAATATATATATATATATATATGACTTAGGAAATGACAGAGTAAGGTATTTAATGCTAGGGTTCTGGAGAGGGCAAGTTAGATTAGGTGGTGAGTTAACCATACTAAGGGTTAATAAGGCTTTCAGGAGCGTGATATATGTATTAAGAGTTAAATAGTAAGGCTATAGAGCACATCAGAAAGGTTATGCAGTGAGATCACAAGGACAAAAGTCAGATAGCAGACTTAGGAAGAGAGAGTAAGAACAGGGTGTGGGAAAGTAATGTAGAAAGAAAGCAAGGTTACATTATGAGACAGGATACATAGGATGTGTGATACTTAGGTTAAGGGGTGAGAGAGTAAGTTTAGGCAGCAACAGATTGAGGTTATAGAGTAAGAGATCAACGAGTGTGTTTGAATGCACGCAATCCAATCAATGCCAGATTTCTGTAGTTACCTGATTATACACATGGCAATGTGTACAGTATGCTCTGATGTAGAAATCAGATTTATTGGCATCATTTGTATATGTAGAAATATGTGATGCAAACTTGAATATTAAATCATATTTTTTTCCTCAAGTATCTACTGTGTTTCAGTGTCTACACAAAGTGTTTGATAGCCATTTATCGTGTGCTGCATTTAATTCAATGGTTACCAGATCTCGCAACGTAATCCCACTCCATGTCTATGTGTAAAAGCCCATGGAATGCGACATTTCTAAGAATACATGGACCTGCCAACCGTGTTTCTTTATTTTCTTTTTCTTTTTTTGGTAGCTGCATTGGCATGGGCAGAGTGAGAAAATCGAATCAGATTTGGTAACTGGTATACTGGTATACCATTAGTTCAGGTACATGACTTAAATATTTCAAATGATTTCTCTTCACTCAGCTACATTTACTCTCATCCGTTTCTAAATTTTAACCTCTTGCTCTTTATACTTACCCTCACTCCCTAACATTACTGTCTATGTCTTAAACCTTACTATCTTATGCTGTATCCTTCCATTCTCACTCCTAAAGCTTATAATCTCATTCCTTAAAAGTAAACTTTACCTTACCTCTAGACCTTATCCTCTCAGTCCTTACAGCAACCACGCCTTACTCGACCTTAACCTTACTCTCTGATTCTGAACATTGTCCCCTCACCAACTTTACTTACTACATTTTCAGTCCTTTACCGTATCTTCTCATTCCTTAACATTACTATCTCACCTCTAAACCTCTCTCTAGCTCTCTTTCTATCTCTCTCACACACAGACACACACTCACGCAAACACACACACACTATCTCTGTCATCATACAGATGTTCGTTTCTTTTCAAAGTGGGTTAATTCTACTACCTGGAATTACTCGGGGGAAATTTCATCCATTAATCCATTTGTTTGGTCATTTTCGCACTTGCTTAATTCAAGTCAGGGTCACAAGCAACCAGAGGCTAGGAGGCAGCATGGGGTACAACGCAGGGAACAGCACTATACAGAGTATCAATACATCACTCACCCACACTGGGACACTTTATGGCCACAATTTGGCCATCTTTGAAATGTGAACAATTGGAATACGAGAGTAGACCCACAGAGAGAACATGCAAATTCCACACAGATGGAGCTTGTGGAGGCTCTGGAGAGTGAACAGCACAAACCGCTGCACCACCGTGGTGAACCTGAATGGAATTTCCCCAACTAAATTAGCAGAGACAAACAATACAATGTGTCTCATGTGATAAACACACACAGAGACACACAAGCACAGCCATTTCCTCTGTCTTTATTTGATTAAGAGTCATCCTCTGAGTTCAGAGGAACAAAGGCACTATTAGCCCAAACCACACAGCAAACAAGCACGCACAGACACACACACGCAGCTGGTTTACACCGAAACCTAACCCTAACCTTTTCATTTAAATTGCACCGAAATAGCAGTGGTTTTTACAAAAATAAGCAAAATATCCCTGTAAGTTAAAGGTATATAATTACATGCAAATAAAAAATAATAAAATGTTCAGCACACAATGTTTCTTACATTTACTTTGACTTTATTTCATTGCAGGCAGTGTGAATCTGAGATATTTCATGTTCTATCCATTCCTGCATTTCAGGGCTGCAACATATTCCAAAGTTAAAACATGTATCTCTTGGCATTCCTGTTACCACAGTTAAAATATGTTTTGGCACAGGGGATACCAAGCAGTTTGGTGTTTCATGTGTTATTTTGTCTTATTCTTCCTGAAAAAAACATCTTAAGAAGTACAGGGTCATCGTTGTAACATTTTTGATTTCCCCACTCAGTCGCTACTGGGGACAGATCATGACTACACACGGGCCAGTCCAGTACCTGCACCCTCTTCCTTTAAAACCATACATTTGTAATGTGTGCAGCATGTGGTTTTGGATTGTAATGGACGTCCCTGGAAAAGATAAGTTGTTTATACATCTCAGTGTACTTTTCTAAATGTTTCAACATGTTTTTCAAAAATTGGGCTTAGTTCCTGCAAAAACACATCCACCTAAACAAGACACATGGCTATTTATACGCTTTTCTCTGGCAGCGCATCAAATAAACCCTGTCCAGACCAATTCAAAGCACTATTATCAGAGTTGTTCATATATTTTTTTGACCACTGTACAAATTCAAATGCATGTTCATGGAAATATGTTGGCTTTCGTTTCTTTACATGTATCTTGTGCAGTGTAGGGTTTTCTCCCCTAATATCATTTACAGTTCTACATGTATATGTGGCACAAGTGTAGTGTTTTGCAAAACTGTAATTTTCACTTATGTAAGAACAAGGAGAAACATGACAAGGAAAATAAGTCCAGATCCTAAGATGCAACAAGCAAGTATTTATTGCAAAATGCAAAAAAACAGATCACTGATCACACCTCTGATCTTGGTCAGGCCAAAGGACCTTACAATATTCTCCTTAGCCATGCAGTGGGGGGAATATGCCTTGCATAAATCCATCCATGGCAGTCATCTGCGTGGATGTCTTCTCATGCCTCCTCCATTGTTTGAAGTAGTGCCACACCTTGTGAGGTCTGCGCTTATACACTTTCCACCTCGATGCAGAAAAGAATTCCTGTATTGGGTTGAAAAATAGGAAATACGGTGTAAGGTGCAGCACAACAAACTGTGGATTGTTAGTGAACCAGTCATGGGCCAAAACAGCCCGGTGGAAACTTGCACTATCTCAAGGATGGCTGCTCTGGTTCGTCTTCCTATGGGAGGTTGAGGAGGTTTTGGAGTCCAAAAACTGATACCAAATGGGTGGTGTTATAAAGCCCAAGTTGCGCATGGTCCTGTGTGAAGCCATGGTGAGCAAATGGCAGCACACATGGTAAGGTTTTCCCCATGCGGCCCACGGACATTGACAATGGCACGATTGCCGTCTGATCTTGTTCAGGTTGAACCCTGCCTCAATGAATAAATATTCATAGGGAGCAACACTAACATCCAGTTCACTCTCTAGAAAAAAGGTAAATGACGAGATTAGAAAAAAGGCCTCTACATCGAGACACTGAGGTAAATGATGTCCAAACAGGGTACTGAGAGGGTGCTATACTCACATGAACTTATTGGTATCGTTGCTCTTGCACATGGTCAGAGTTGCGCTCAAATGGAACATAATATACCTGCTTCATCCTCAGCTGGTGTCCTTTTAAGATATGGTCAATTGTGGACAGACTGGCCTGGTCAATGTTTGCAAAACAGAACTTGTTCCAGGACTCTTTGATTTCCCTCAGTGTGATGGCATTGTTTTCCAAAAAACATGTTTACTATGGTGGTCTCTTGTTCATTTGTGAATATTTCTGGCATCTGCCTCCTCTTGCTGGCCGTCTTTCTATTCTGGGAAAGGTCTATACATACGCGCACGCACACACACACACGCACACACACACACACACACACGTATTTCTACATAAATGTAAAGACAATCATTGCACTATAGTACACAAACCATAAAGTATACCATAATTACTGTAGTCAATGGTCAAAAATAATCAATGATTACTTACCTATTCTCTTCTCTAAAAGCCCAGATAACTGAAGTTACTGTATAGCGGCTCAAATTTGTCTGGGCTCGATGCCTAGCCACGTCACGGCTAGGCCACGATTACATGGTCCACTAAGGTGTTGCACATATCTCATTTCAAAGATTTCTTCGTCTTTTCTTTCCACCTCTATCTCCTTGGCCTGCTAGGTCTCTTCTTACTCTGACTCTTACTCTCAATCTCACTCTTCCTCTGTGCTCCTGCTGCTCCATCTTCTTGCCTAACACTTATATCAGTCACTTGAGGCCTTATTTAGAATCTTCATTAGAAGAACACTTCAATTGTTGTCAGTTTACACAAGTGCAACTTGTGTGAGACTATTAGGAAATTAGGGTTTTGTATTTGAAGCTCAGTGTTTTTTAGTTGACCAAAGTGTGCTAAATGATGCAACTTGTGTTTAGTGATTTGCAAAGCTGTGATTAAGAATGATATCTGAGTGAGAACATATGGAAAAGTAGCAGACTGGAGTCACAATGTTGACACAAACTCCATGGCCAGGAAAATATCTGGACCACATTAATATGTTTCCAGTTGACGGTTCCAAGTTTTATGTATTTAATTATTTATTTTGCACAATAAAATTTTCAGTGGCATTTGTGAATGTAACTCTGTATTGTATTCCTGAGTAAAGGTTTGACAAAGTATCATTCCATCGGTTGGACAGTAGGAGACGATGTGACTCCAAGGACTCATTTTATAATCTATTTTGTTTTATAATTTAGTTTATATTACTAATTCAAATTTTATTATTTATTTGTTATTTATTTTAACCTAATTTTTCTATGATTTAATAAACATTTAGTATTTATTTAATTAACATCCATGGAGAATGGGTCCCCTGTTGAGTCTTGGTCCTCCCAAGGTTTCTTCCTACCATTTTAGGGAGTTTTTCCTTTTCACTGTCTCTTGCTCAACTTGGGATTGGCCTTTTAGATAATGTAATACTGTAAAGCTGTGCTTTTTATATATGCATTTCCAATACTGACCCTATTTATTCAGATTTTTGGTTGAATATAATAATAATAATGATGAGAATTTACGAACATGATTTCACTTGCAATTTTTTTTCTATAACTATCCTATCCCAATTTCAAGATCATGTTGGTGTAGGTGTTTAATGTAAATGTTAAAATTTGAGTGTTAGATATTGGTGTTGAATGTTGGTGATGGATAGGACCGTGATAGGGTTCAAATCTCACCTCTGCCAAGCTACCACTTTTGGGTCCTTGAGCAAGACCCTTAACCAGAAATTGCTTGGATTGTATAACTGTTTGACTTGTAAGTCGCCTATGCTAAATAATAGTCTATATAATGTATGTGTATAGAGATGAACATTGGTGTTTGATGAATAACGTTGGAGTAATTGGAGAATGTTGGTGATTGAAGGCATTACCTTTATGGCAATACATCATGTAGTTTGATGAGGAATAATAGTTTGAATTTAGAGAGTTTAGAATTTTGAATGCTGTTATTTGATGGGGAATATTAAAGTTTGATGATAAAGACTGGTATCTGATGGTGACGGATTATGAATATGTTCAGACTGGCAGATCAAATCGTATTCGTGTGCAAATTTGACTTGAGCTGCAAATATTTTGTGGAGTCTAAATGAATCCCAAATCTGATCCAAACCAAATTTGTACACTCATTGGCAAAAGAAAGAAATACACCAAGTGGACGTTGTTAAAACATAAAAATGTAATGACGATATATCTATCTGATTACAATATTAGAGTGAAACAATGAATTTATTTTGGTAAATCATACAATTGAAAGGACAAAATTGGACAATTTAACCTGTTGCCACTAGCCTGGATACAAGATGAGATATGTCTGGGCACTGGAGGCAAACAGGTTCTGTATGGAATCATGTAGCATATTTGCCCACAGATGTTGCAGCTTAGCCTGTAAATCCTCATCCATCACAACTGCAGTTGGGGTAGTGTGTTGCTCCACAGCAAAGGCAGGATTTAAACACTCAACACAAGACCTCCATTCTCATACCTGACTGTTGTTAGATTTCAACGAGAATATGGTCCAGGTCATAGCAGTCCAGGGTTTTAGTTCATGACAACAGAGCCTGCTGTTTTGGGAACTTTGATGGTGCATGTTGGGGTTTGACGGTCTGGGCAATGTAGAAACTTCATGTTTCCTCAGATTTCAGTTGGTGTGGTGTGGTGTGTGTGTGTGTGTGTGTGTGTGTGTGTGTGTGTGTGTGTGTGTGTGTGTGTGTGTGTGTTTGTGTGTGTGCCGGGGCAAAGACACGCCCGAAATATGTCAATATAACGTCCTTGCCAGACATTCAAAAGACATTCGCAGAGATGCCAGAATGAAAGTTTTTGCGACGTCTTTCTAAAAGGTCTTTTAGACATCTTATACTGATGTTTAAATTATATCAACAACATACGTTTAAAAGATTGTAAAGTTGATGGAGTCTGGATTCAACATTTTTAACATCTTAAATATGTACAAAGCCCAATACAATAAACAATAAGATATAAATAAGATTAAGTAAAAACATTTCTAGAGACAACCAACTCAGGTCCTTGACAGATGTTCAGACAGTGTATGTCCACCACACGTGCAAGAGTGGTTCTGGCCTGACTGACGGGATAGAGATAATTTGAACATCCTTTTGAAGCCGTGTGTTTGCTGGGGTGTGTGTGTGTTAGCTTGGACTTTTTTTAATGTACTTGATTGGTGGAGTGTGTCCTTCTCTAATGAGCAACCTTATCAGCACCAAGTCTGGTTTTATCACCCAACCCCCAATACACACCACACACACACACACACACACACACACACACACACATGCAGCACGCACAGAGTCTTTGTAAGCACGTTTTGAAGACATAACATAATGATCAATGTACTTTATTAATGATACAGATAATCTCAACCTTATCATGAGTATCCTAAAGCAGATCTTTTGATGTATTAAATAAAAGTTTGATTCTTTGTAAAACATCAATTTCATTCTATGCAAAAAGTCATTCTATATATATTTGGACCTCACAATGATATATACACACACACACACACACACACACACACACACTCACACGCAAGCGCATTTAATAATGAATGATAATGAATATTTTCGCTGTTTCGCGGATTTTTGCAGAACTTTAACATAAACAAATCGCTAAACTTATAAAAACGATAAAGGAATGTCAGAAATCATAAAATATTACAATTTACAGTAAATAACGTATTTTTTTAAGTCTAAGTTTAAGGTGTTGTGTAAACTGTTTGTGAAGGTTTCATTACAGACTGAATTCATTCAATCCCTACGATGCCACCCAAACGTTCTGCAAGTTCTATGGCTAAAACAGTGAATAAATACTTGAATAAATATAGCGTCCCTACTTTGCAGATTTTCGTTTATCGCGGGTGGTCCTGGAACATAACTCCTGCCATAAACGAGGGAATCGACTACATTACTTTGTTGCAACTGGTCTTTCATTTAGTGAATTCATTTGCTTTGCTTCTTGATTTGCTTCACTTTAATTCAGTGAGTGTATCTGAACCAGTGAATCTTTTGGTTAAGGCTGTGATTTTTTTCTCATTTATTAAATGAGTCCGTGTTTGAATAAGCAAATCATTTAGCCTTGAAAGAGACTTACTCCTCCAAAAAACAAAATAAGTGGGCAGTATGGTGGCTCAGTGGGTAGCACTGTCGCCTCACTGCAAGAAGGAAGGTCCTGGGTTAAATTTCAGGGTGGAGCTGTCACAGTATGTGTGTGTGTGTGTGTGTGTGTGTGTGTGTGTGTGTGTGTGTGTGTGTGTGTGTGTTCGCACCCCCGTGTTTTCTCCCCGTGTCTACATGGGTATACTACAAGTACTCTGGGTTAGTCCCACAGACCAAACTCATTCTTGTTAAGTTAATTCGTGTCTCTAAAGTATCCCTAGAGTATGAATGTGTATATGACTTGTAACCCTAGGATGGATTAGTGTCCTGTCTAGGGTTGTTCCTGCCTTGTACCCTATGCCAATGGCTAGGTACCAACCCTCCTGTCACCCCGCTCAGGATCAAGCAGATAAGAAAATGAGCGAGTGAACAAAATGAGTAAATGGAAAAAAATGAAAGTGAATTTGGTTATGACAGAAATTTGCTCGTCCCTCATTTAGTAAGTCACTGTTTTACTTAATGTACCATTTAGTCATATTTGAAATTCACTTCACTCTTTTTCAGTAAAATGAGTGTTCTTTTTAATTCTAATACACTTCATGCTTGTTCAGTGAGTCAGAATTTCAATCAGAGATCATTCAATAAAATTCACTCCTCATTTATAAAGTCAGTGTGTGAGTCAGTATGCTGTATGGTTAAGACATAGTTTAGTGAGACGGTATTAGAATAAACAGGTCATGATAGACGTTCACGTTTTCCTTTACTCACTTAATTTAGTAAATTGTTTATTTACAAACAATATCACCTTCTTGCTAAGAGTCTCTCTCGAAAAAGTCAGCAGTCGGATCAGTGACTTGTTCTCTCCAGTGTAATGAACTTCCTCCAGGTTCATTAAGCTTGAGCTGGACATTTGCAGAGTCGCAATGCTTGCAATGGAATATGTGTTGGGTTGGGGTTCAAAAATAATTGCTTTAAAATTTTTCTACACACTTTACTACTCATCAAATGACTTAAATGACTTGAATGGCTAAAAAGACTCAAAGATTTATCTCTAAGCACTAGGCTGCTTGGGCAGGTTATTTAAATGTGCCTGAAATCACAAGTTATACATTACGAAAAATACTGTACATGACAATCAGGAGAATCTTTTTGTATTAATTAGTCAATCAGGAGGACCGCAAAGTTGTTTACGTTAAATCTATTTCCTTGATTTTCATCCGATTGTCTTCTCGTCCTCCATACTTGTTTCTGTATCGTCTATTTCCTTTCCACGCCTCATTGTCTCATTTCTTTTCTAATCACTTCCTCTGTCATCCTGCCTCCAGTAATCACTTTCTTATCTTGATATTAGTGTAAAATAGAAGCCATTTCACTCTCAGAAAAAAACTCATACCTTTCGCTCTCTCTCTCTCTCTCTCTCTCTCTCTCTCTCTCTCTCATTCTCTCTTTCTTACTCTCTTACTTCATGATAGAATCATTTAATCATTTTCACTCCCCCCTTCAAACTAAAGCTCTCAGAAGCATAATAGGTTTTTGCCATTGCACTCAGAGATAGCGAGGTGCATTTGGGTCTGACTAATTATTTTACAGCCGGACGACTTTATACAGAGAGTGCAAGACAGGGAGAGATAGGGTGTAAAAATGCAAAGTTAAGCAAAGAACATTTGAATATGATATTCAGTATATGATGATACCGGTTTCGGTTATAAGAGGTCTGTAGAAGGTACAGCTTCAGAATATAGATTTAGATAGAAATGTATAGAATGCTGACAGATGTCGTTTGGGGTGTAGGAGGCAGATTTATTTATTTTCATGACTTCAACCCAACATGTTGGGGCTGGGACCCCCGGAATTCACTGGGCTCCCAAGAATATATACCTTGAAGTGGGAGGGTGTCCGTCTCAGGGCTGAGGTCACTGTTGCAGTGCTGGAGGATGATTCCCATTGCAGTCTCACCTATCTATCTGTGACTGCTTAAGCCCTAAACCATCTGATTGGCCCCAGGGGCACTGAAACCCAGGTCATCGTGGTGGTGGGCTTGTTAATTAGTCCAATACACCACTCAAGTGCCTCAGTTACTTAATGTAATACATGTACCAACGGTCGTGCAGTCTTGCTCACGTTTGTTTGTTTTTTAACTGAGAATTTTTTGTTGATTTTCTACGTCATATATTCATTCACCTTTATTTCATAATGTTTAATCCAATTCGGGGTCATGGGAGTGGGGGTGTCGTGACTTGCAGGCAGGAAGCAACCCTGGACAAAAAGTCTGTCCATTACAGAGCACATACACACGCAGACGCAGACACTATGACACCAGTGACCTTACATATGTCTTTGGAATGTCAGAGAAAGCCCAGTGTACCCATATGAAAACCATGCAGGAATAAATTTGAATGATTTTCAAACTTTAATACGACAACTGTATAGTTACTGTATTGAATGAACAATAACCAGTATCTAAGACTAAAGAAGTTGTCTAAGACTGAAGGGGTGGTGGTCTAGAAAATACAGACACAAACATATGTGTGCTCTGAAAAGGGGTGCTTTGGTGCGTGGGTTTTGAACGGCTTGAACGAGTGTAAAAGAGAATCATCTGCAGTTTCACAATAATCATGTGTCATTTATGCACCAACAATATGGATGTAAAAAATCTAATTTGCATTTCAAGGTTCTAATGTTCTTGGGTGACCTAGATGTTAATTGAAATAATTAAGTTGTAGCATAATAGTAAAATTAAGTAACAAAATGGATTTATAATGAGTCCTCAGCGGTAAGTTATTGAAAGCACTCTACCAAAACCTATCCTGACCAACTAGCAAATCACTGGTGTGTGAAAATCTTTATAAAGCTTACCATTGTTTTTGGATGGTATAAAATAAAAAACTGAGCAGAGAATATGTCCCCCTGTACCCCCCCCCCCAAAAAAAAAAATTATGTTTCTGAATATAATATAATATAATATAATAATTATGTTTTGTGAAACATAAATCACTAAATATTTATGATTTATAAAGACCTAACTTCTCAATACATAAAAATATCAGTATTTAATAAAAAATGTAATCATTCCAAGGGATCTGTCTCAATTAAGTCAAGTTCACCATGTCAGTGTCATGTAAAGGCATTTACCAGTGTTAGTCACGCAAGTCTCAAGTCCTTTCTGTGACCTAATTGTGATTTAAGTCAAATCATATGACGAGTCCCCCATTTCTAACAATTATAGGCTTTTCCATAAGACTTTATAAGCAGTGGGCAGAGTAGTGGAACAGTGATTAGCGTTGTCACTTCACAGCTTCAGTCACACTGATTAGAGTCCCACCTGGCTGCTGCCTGAGTGGAGGCAGGTTCTCCTCTTGTCTGCAATTTTTTATCTAGGTTCTGCAGTGTACTCTAAACACATAAGGTCAACTTGTTTCAATAAAATATTCCTGTGTGTGTGTGTGTGTGTGTGTGTCTTTGGGGGTTGCGTGTGTGTATCTGTGCGAGTATGTGTTCTATTGGTGGGAGGTTGGGATACATAGCTAGCAAGACACAGCAGATGTTTTTCACCCATCATCCTGCCAACACTGTGCCCTATCACTCATTTTATTTGCCACATTATGCAAATGAGCTCACACACATACATAGATACATACAAAACACACAAACACACACAGAGTCTAACATCTGTTTCTGAAGTGTGAATCCTCCATGCAGAACTTTCAGTCACTGTGAACATCCCAGACGATGACAGCACACACACACACACGCACACACACACACACACACACACGCACACACACACACACACACACACACACACACACACACACACACAC
>JAUZST010066633.1:0-18349 GCA_034779995.1 Parotocinclus haroldoi | reverse complement strand
CACACGTGACCGCCATCGCAGCTTACTCCAAAGGCTTCGTCTGTACGTCCGGCGCCGGAACTGCGTGTCTGTTTGAAAGAACGGAGGACGGGACCGGTTATAGAAAAACCAAAGAAATTAGAGTGAGTGCCTTACGTGAACATTTCACTCTTTTTTTTATAATTATTTGAGAATTTTATCCTGCACGGGGTGGGATTAGGGAAGGGGATTGGCTCTCTGCCCTGCCCTGCCACAATCAGCAAAACAGCGCCCTCTTGTGGATTCCAAACAGGTCACACCCTGGAAAAACTGAAAACCGAAACTCCTCCGTACTTTAACATCAGAGGGACGTTTTTGGTTAAAAAAAAAAAGTCAGCTGATGTAAAAGGGCTTAAGTTTGAATCTCAGGTGGAAACCGAGCACGAAATTAGGACGGTGCGAATTCACTAATTTGGCTGTTTTGAAACTTGTCCAAAACGTAGATTCTAGTGATGGATCCCGTATCGGATTTTTGGATTTTTTTTTTTTGTTTCGGTTCGGTCTCCTTTTATGAAATTCAGACGATATTATAATCGATATATATGATATATTTGTTGTTTATTTATATATTTATGAAGTTATTTATTATGTTATTATTATGGACTATATCGTCGTAGTTACGCATGCAGCTCTGTTCTTTTTTTTTAAGCTTCTCGGTCTTGAGCCTATTTTTTTTTTTTTTTTTTTATACGCGAAGATTCTTACCCTTTTACGGGAAGGTCACGGAATAAAATGGAAATCATTTTGTCCCCACGGAATGCTTGAAATGTTTTTGTTTTTTTTCTAAAGCGAATTACTAACGACAGGGTGACGTCATCGGCCACGACGATCTCCTAGAAATCGTGTATCGTATCGGCCTGAGAAATTCTATTCTATCGGCGCGTCCCTAACAGATTCCTTCGGACCCGTCCGGCGTGGAGCCGAGTCAGGCGGAGCAGCAGGAGATCACCTCGGTGTGTATCAGCCCTTCGGAGGACACTCTGGCTGCCAGTACAGATCGGGGCCAAGTCTACCACGTCACGCTTTCCTCAGCCGAGCTCAGCAAGGTAACGACAAAGCTGGCATGTAACGGTAAGAAACATTTTCACGTGTTCACTTCAATAAAGTCTGGGTTTTTTTATTTATTTTAATTTTCAGGGAGAACAGGCCACCTTTGAGTTCCTCTCTCACTCGTTCCACTCTGGGATCATCACCGGACTGTCTGTCTGCATCCGCAAACCGCTCATCGCCACCTGCTCCCTGGACCGTTCGGTGCGCGTCTGGAACTACGAAAGCACGTAGGAGGCCTAGCCACACGCCGTACTTTAAATAATGCGCTAATAAGCCCATTTCCGACGTTCATCGCCGCCGAATCCTTTTATGTGGTGCTGCTGGAGGTTCATGCACGTTAGCAGGATTTTATCTGACGTAACGATGCCGGCACTGCTAGGGAGGGAATGTTCCAACAAGACGCCGAGCTTACTTTGTTTCTCACAATAGAATGAGCATATATATATATTTTTTTTTTGCGTTTCCAGAGCTCTCGAGCTGCATAAAGAGTTCCAGGATGAGGCGCACAGCGTGGCTTTGCACCCGTCGGGCCTTTTCATCCTGGTCGGTTTCTCTGACAAGCTCCGGCTCATGAACCTGCTCATCGACGACATTCGTACCTTTAAGGAGTTCACGGTGCGGGGCTGCAAAGAGGTACGCCCTGACCGGTCCCAGTGTCGCTTCCGTCCCTGTGCCAATTCCGTTTGAAATTCCGTCTCGTTTTAGGGTGCGTTTGATTTGTCTGAGACCCAAGTCAGGTCAAATTTATTTACCTCAATGCAGCTTTGCAATATCAAAACGATCTCAAGGTCCCAAACGGAGCAAGCCTAGGGCGACCGTGGCAAGGAAAGACTCCCTGAATGTAGATGGACGAAACCTTGGGAGGGACCAAGATTCAAAAAGGGTCCCGACCTGCTCGGGTGGCCCGGATTCAATTAGATCGGTTTGTGTTCATGGTAAAATAATCACATTTCTTCATTCATTATCTTCTGCTTAATCCGCCCGGCAACTCTGGGCCCAAGGGCAGGAACAACCCTGGACGGGGCGCCAATCCGTCGTAGGGCGCGCGCACGCACACACACACTCTGAGAGCCACTTTAGAGACTCCAATTAACCTAACATGTCTTTGGACTGTGGGAGGAAACCGGAGTACCCGGAGTAAACCCACGCAGACACGGGGAGGACATGCAGACCTTCCTGCTGTGAAGCGGACCGACCACCGACCGCCCGTGCCGCCCAAAGTAATAACAATTTAATTAAATCATTTTAAAAGTTTGAGATCTTGATTCCTGGGGGCGCGCCGTCTCCTGACTGATCTGAATGAGGGAGGGAGTTACTGCACTCTGGTGGCACTGGTTTCTGTCTGCCTTTTCAATTTTTCAAATGTCTTGTCTGATTCGATTCTGTGTAGTTTTAGCTCGAGGCTGAAGGTGGCACTAAAGAGCATTCCTGTGCGCAGCACATTTATTAGCAGCAACAAACCGAGTGTGTCTGTTCAGTGTGTGTTCAGCCACGGGGGCCACATGTTCGCCGCGGCCAACGGCAACGTCATTCACGTCTACTCCACCACGACGTTCGACAACATCCGGAATCTGAAGGGCCATAACGGGAAGGTCAGTTGGGGGTAGTTGGGGGTAGTTGGGGTTGTTGGGGTGTTAGGGTAGTTGGGGTAGTTGGTGTGTTGGGGTAGTTGGGGTGTTAGGGTAGTTGGGGTCGTTGGGGTAGTTGGGGTGTTAGGGTAGTTGGGGTAGTTGGGGTCGTTGGGGTAGTTGGGGTGTTAGGGTAGTTGGGGTAGTTGGGGTGTTGGGGTGTTAGGGTAGTTGGGGTGTTAGGGTAGTTGGGGTAGTTGGGGTGTTAGGGTACTTGGGGTAGTTGGTGTAGTTGGGGTGTTGGGGTAGTTGGTGTAGTTGGGGTGTTGGGGTAGTTGGGGTGTTAGGGTAGTTGGGGTAGTTGGGGTAGTTGGGGTGTTAGGGTAGTTGGGGTGTTGGGGTAGTTGGGGTAGTTGGGGTAGTTGGGATAGTTGGGGTAGTTGGGATAGTTGGGATAGTTGGGATAGTTGGGGTGTTGGGGTAGTTGGGGTGTTGGGGTAGTTGGGGTAGTTGGGGTAGTTGGGATAGTTGGGGTAGTTGGGGTTGCCAGTCCCAGAATCCCCAGGCTTGCTTTAGTTGAGTTTTTCTTTAAGCACAGCCCGTTACGTTTGATGAAAGGCACCACCCAGTCCAGTATCTTACTGTTATGAACGCCTCTGCCCTGCTCTCTCCCGGCAGGTACGCTCGGTGGTGTGGAGCGCAGACGACAGTCGTTTAGTGTCGTGCGGCCAGGAGGGAGCTGTGTACGAATGGAACGCTCTGAGCGGCAAGCGCGAGTCCGAGAGCGTCCTGAAGTCGTGCAGCTACTCGGGCGTGGCCATCTCGCCCGACGATAAGAGCGTCTTTGCCGTTGGAAGCGACTGCACGCTCAAAGAGATCCAGGACTGCCAGGTGAGTCCAGGAAACGTAAACCAAGAGCTCATGCTACATTAGGATAACACCGAGCTGATCTGTTTCTACGTTTAGATCCTAAAGGAGGCGAGCTCAGGTGAGGTCCCCTACACAGCCCTCGTCATGACTCACACGGGACGAGCAATCTTCATCGGGACCGCCACAGGCACCGTCAGGGTCGTCAAAAACCCTCTGCCCATGCAAAAGGACTGGACCGAGTACCAGGCCCATTCTGGTCCCATCACCAAAGTATGCGCGTGGGGCACTTAATTTATTTAATGACGGTTTAATTAAATTAGGGTTAGGTATAATTACCGTTTTGTTCATAATACGTGAGGGGCTCTGGCAAAAGTAAGCTCTTCCCGCCGGGGCAGGCACCGAGCCGCGGACCGTTAAAGCCAAAATATCAATACCCTTTCAGAAGTGGGACCTCCCGAATAGTTTTTTTGCCAAAAAAATCTCACTTTTGAATAAACACTGATACTCTTGAACCTAAGCCGGCCCCGAGTCGGGCACCTGCCCGGCGAGAAGCTCCTGCTCCTGATATACTGAAGTGACCAATCATTTCAAAAATAAAAAAGACGCTTAACTTTGACTTCCCTTATCCGGACTAAAAGGCTGCTTTTCAACTGTTTTTGAGACGAACCCATTGAGGAAAAAGCCCCCAAAAAATGATCGAAAGTACAGAAAAATGGATCCAGTTCAGCGTTTGTTTGGCAAAACCGCCCCTAAAAATTCCCCTTTAAAGGTCATCGATCTAAATCTGATAAAGTTATAAATGCTGAACGAATCCGTTTCATCCAAACAGCTTTCAGTTTTGAAAACGTCTCGGCCTCTGGTGTTCGGTTAAAGCATTGAATCCGTTATGAGTTTGCGAGAAGAGCCTGTTTGGTTTTCGCCTCTCACACGCATAATGTCCCGTCATCGCACCCAGATGGCCGTCACGTTCGACGATCAGTACCTAGCCACCGCTTCAGAGGACGGCTGTCTTCTCGTTTGGAAAATCACTGACAGGGAAGGGCACGGACTGAAGAGAGCCAGAGAAATGATCCACGCAGAGGAAATCCTCATCACCAAGTCTGATCTGGAGGAGAAAGTGAGCACACGAGCCCTTACAGCGTTATTAAATGTGACCTAGGGGTCAAGGAGGTGTGTCACGTTCACCTTCCGTCCAGAACCAGATCATGCTGGAGCTTCAGACCCGGGTGGAGGAGCTGCAGATGGAGAACGAGTACCAGCTGCGTTTGAAGGACATGAACTACGGCGAGAAGGTCAGGGAGCTCACCGAGAAGTTCATCCAGCAGCTGGAGTCCCTCAGAGAACAAAACCAGGTGACACTTCAGCCGCATTCATACTTTTGGTCAGGCGTCCCCAGATTCTGCGCCTGCTGACGTTGCTACCTTCGAGATCCGTTTCCACAAACCCGGCTGGTTTTGAACTCGCGGGATATGGCCAACCCCCCCCCCCCTCTTCCCCTCCCCCGGTTTACTCCTGCAGGCCCTGGAAACGGAGAAGGAGAAGCAGGAGGCCGCTCACCAGGAGGCGCTGACTGAGGTCGTGGAGAAATTCGACAAAGAGATGCAGAATCTGGGTAAATACATTCACCCAGGGGTTATGAAGAGGCCTAGAGATAGCAGAAGATGGAGGGGTGTAGAGCGCAGACCAGAGTTCAGGCAGAGCTGAGGCAGTTGCCCGGCCTGGCAGTGCCAGCCTTGCCCGTGCACTTTTCCGTGTGAGAAAGGAAATGACTCTTTTCAGAATCCAACACCAACCAGAAGCTCATGCTGGAGTACGAGAAGTACCAGGAGCTGCAGCTGAAGTCGCAGCGGATGCAGGACGGCTACGAGGAGAAGCTGCGCCAGCTGGACGACGGCCATCGGCGCGCCCTGGAGGACACGTCGCAGTCCTACGAGGCCAAGCTGCAGGACAAGGCGCTCGTGCTGGGCCAGGTGAGGCAGCACTAGATGCTATGTAATAATACAGGAAAATGATAGTAAGGATAATAATCATCTCTTTCTTTACCTCTCGGCAGTGCCAGGACGAGGCGAGGCAGCAGGTCCGAGAGTTTGAGGAGACGATGAGGCAAATGGAGGAGGACGGTGACCGCGAGCTCCACGAAATACGCGTCAAATACGAGCGCCAGCTCCGGGAAGAGAAGGAGACCAACCTGAGGCTCAAAGGAGAGTCCGGAGTCATGAAGAAGAAGGTGCGTGCTGTTCTGCTGTTCTGCTGTTCTGCTGTTCTGGGCGAGTGAAATACGAAGAGACTAGAGCCTATGTGGACGTCTGCAGTTCAGCAGCTTGCAGAAGGAGATCGATGACAGGAACGTGGAGATCGAAAAGCTGAAGGCGGAGAAGCAGAAGCTGCAAGCCGTGATCACGTCTCTGGAGAAGGACATCACGGGCCTGAAGCGGGAGATCCAGGAGAGAGACGAGACCATCCAGGACAAGGTGGGTTGGCCGGTCACGGCTGCGCTACGGAACCTTTGGCTCCAAAGATCGTTGTTGTCCTTCAAGCTGAGCCGTTTAGGGGTAGGGCCCTGGGGATTGGCATGTTCTCCCAGCGTCAGAGTGATTGACCCCGACCCTGAACAGAACTGGCAGAGGTGAAGCATTAAGAAGGGACAGTAAAGGAGTCTGAACTTCACCGTGCCCACAGGAAAAGCGTATCTACGACCTGAAGAAGAAGAACCAGGAGCTGGAGAAGTTCAAGTTCGTCCTGGACTACAAGATCCAAGAGCTGAAGAAGCAAATCGAGCCGAGGGAGAACGACATCAAAGAGATGAAGGAGCAGATCCAGCAGGTGCGGAGGCTTTAACGGATTCGTCCCGTTGACGCTATTTGCTGAGGATTACGTTTCCGGGGGCGTGGCGGCTCATTGCGTGGCGGCTAACATCATTTTCGTGTTTTAGATGGAGTCTGAGTTGGAGCAGTTCCACAAGAGGAACAGTCAGCTGGAACTAACCATTGGAGAGATGAACCTCAAACTGAAAGCCACCGTTAGAGAAATGCACAAGGAAAAGCAAAGGGTTCGTTTGGGCTAACAAAACTGTTTCCTCAAACCTAGCACACCCATGCTAGGGACTTGACTTCGACTCGTAGTCTAGAGATTCGATTCCAACTTGGATTTTATAGACCTAAGATTCACACTCTAGAGACTCGACCCGGACTTGAAAGCTTAGGGTCTCGACTTGGACTTGCACTCTAGAGACTTGCCTCAAAAACTATGGACTTGGATTTTCACTCTGAAATCTAGGGACTCGACTTGGACTCATTCTAAAGACTCGACTCGAAAGCTAGGGACTCGGCTTGGATTCAGATTAAGACTCAACTCAGACCCAAGTGCAAATGATAGGGACTCAACTAGGACTCACCCTCTGCAGATTCTAGGGACTCGACTTGGACTCTTTCTTAGAGGCACAACTCAGCTAGCAACTCAACTCGGATTTGCACTCTGAAGACTCGACTTAAACTTGAACGCTGGGGACTCGACTCTGACTGGACCTCCATAGACTTGACTCAAGACTCGAATGCTAAAGACCCGACTCGGGCTGGACTGCCGGAGACCTGACTTCGACCTGTAATCTAGCGACTCCAATCAGACTAGCGCTCTATGGACTGGACCCAGCTCGCATGCCATGGACTCGACCCAGCTTCACACTGTAGAGACTCGACACGATACTCGGACTAGTTGAGTTAGGATTCAATTCAATTCGATTTCTATCGCGCTTCTTACAACGTAGCATCGTCTCAAAGCAGCTTTACAAGATTACGTGATCTTAAAAGGCCCATCCCAAGCTGAGCAAGCCTAGGGGCGACAGTGGCAAGGAAAAACTCCCCAAAATGGGGAGGAACCAAGACTCAACAGGAGACCCGCCCTCCATGGGCGGCCCAGATTTCAGTTAAATAAATACTAAAAGTATACTAAATCATAGGAAAATTAGGTCAATAAATCAATAACAGATTAATAATGAAATTCAAATTAGTAATAGAAAAAATAAACTGAGCTGAACTTAAAACCTTACCTTTTAGTGGACATTTTATATTTTAGAATGGGGACTGTACCTGTCACCCGTTTGCTTGCAGGTCAGGGACGTTGAGTCTCTGGTGAGCAGGTTCAAGACGGACCTCCACAACTGCGTGAGCTTCATCCAGGAGCCCAAGAAGCTAAAAGAAAGCGTTCGAGAACTCTACCATGGCTACGTCCAACAGTCGGATGTGGTGAGACACAAACATACACAAGCACTACGTGCACACGGGCCCTTATCTGTCCCGGACTCAGCGTGGTTCGATGACTGCGGCAGGTGGAGATCGCGGGGGTCGATGCCGATATCCAGCGGGAGTACAGCCGGCAGAGGGAGCACCTGGAACGCAACGTGACCTCTCTCAAGAGAAAACTGGCCAAGGACAATGAAGTGCACCAAGCGGACAAGGTCAAGGTCATGAAGGTACAGTGAAGTATCCCCAGTACGCGACCCTGACCGGAACAAACGGCTGAGAACCGATACCGAAAGAAAACAAATGTTTTTTTGTTGTTGTTGTCGTTGCAGGAAAACGTCTCGCTGATCCAGGAGATTAACCATTTGAGAAAGGAGCTGAGGCTGGCCCGCATGCAGATCCACGACCACCAGGCCCAGCTCCACATGAATAGGAAGAACCAGTCCCGGAGTGCCACGGATTCCAAAAGTAAGCGGGTATCGCCGCTGTTAATGGATTATCCACGTACAAAACTTTAGAACACCCCTTTTTTTTTTTTTTTTTTTAAACCAGCAGCCTCAGTGGGGTCGCGTCTCGGACTGGAGGAAGACACGGAGAGGATCATCCAGATGCAGCGCCTCGAGATCCTGCGCCTCAGGCAAGAGCATCTGGGTCAACATCAGGGACAAGGTCAAAACCTCGCCCTGCCAGCCTTACCAGCCAGCGCCAAGCTGCCGGCGCTCAGCGCATAACAGTTCTGTTCCCGTCGTTTTAGGAATTATGTTAAATATCCTGTAGGCCGATCCACACTGGACACTAGGTGGCAGTATAAGTCAAATCCACTCCAATCGATGCCAGTCCGTAAGCAGGCCGCCAGTACAGCAGCTGGCTCTTACCTGGCAACCCTGGCCATCGAGACAGTTAGGGTTAAAGGAATAATGGAACGGAACGGCATGTCAGCGTATCAGCACCCCGCGTGCCTCAAATTTGAATTTGATGTGACTGTGGTGGAACCGCGGTTAAGGTACTTGGATACGGACCAGACGGGCCAGGGTTCAATTCCCACCCCGGCCATGTGACCGCTGGCGGGTCATGACTCTGATTCAACTACTAAAAGTCTTGGTTTTGATTCGCGTTCGGCTCTAGCGGCCTTCACTTACGAGGGCCTGTTTTTGGGAACTGGTCGGAAACCGTGAGAGAAAGCCCCGACCGTCAGACGGCGTTTGGAGAAACGGCAGATCCACTAATGGCAAACCCATTAATGCACGGACGTCCCGGGATTCTCGTTCCAAGATACGAACCAGGGTGGAACAGCCACCGAGCCACTCTGTCTGGTTTGGGTGAGGTGTCAGTTGCGTTTCGAGGTCACGTTGGGTCTCCTGGCACCGGAAGTCCAGTCAGGATGGTCCAAGTCCGTTTACATTTCCATTGATGGCACTTAGCAGACGCCCTTATCAGGAGCCACTCACGACGAATACAGTCTTACAATCCAAGCGGTTCTGGGTTGTAAGGGTCTTGCTCACGCAGCTTTGGTCGAGGTGAGATTTGAACCCTGGACCTTCCGGTTCAGAGTCCAGTACCTTAACCGCTAGGCTACCGCAGCTTTATTAGCCCAAACTGTGATCGCTCAAGCATATCGTGTCCATTTTTCACTCGTCACATTTAAAGGTGTTTTTTTTTTTCCTTTCCGCTGTCGCCCCCACGCTCTTGCTAAAATGGGACCGTGGGTCTAGATCGTTGTAAAGCTGCTTTGAAACAATGCTCCGTTTGTAGGAAACTAATCTTCATAAATAAAAAAGCAATAAAAAAAACAAAAAACGCTCCCGCCGTGTCACGCCTGTATCTCGTCTCTCACAAGAGCGCCAATCCTGGAAAATCCCAACTGTCTTATTCATCAGACGCCTTCCTCCTCGATCCGGAGCGCTCCGGTCCAACATGAGTACACGTCCATGAGGGCACGTCCAGTGAGCCGGTCGTAATTGGGTCAGTTCGACGTATGGCACGCTACGTGTGAAGCTAACGTGCAGAGCTGTGCACATACGGGTAACGTTTGCTCTCTGAGCATCTCCTCTCAGCAGCGCCTCGGGGACGACGCAAGCCCAAAACGTGACTCCTCGGGCTGATCGTGCGCCCTCGTATCGCCAGCCGAGCGTCTTGGGGGCCCTGGGGGAAGGGGCGGGGGGGCACTTTGTGCTCTGAGACTATGCTAATGCAGGTTGTTAATAATGGCGCACTGTTTGCTCTGCTTCCTTTGCTTCTCATTAATGACGCTAAGCGTGTGATGGCTTTTAGCCTCAGAGGGAACATGTCAGGAAGGAATGATTCCCCGCGCGATTAAACACCGATCATATGTTCACTCACTCAGCGTTACACGTTTAGAGGAAGGAGGAAACGTGCTACTCTTCATTTGTTCTGGTTTATTTACCGTAGCAAACGATTCGTTAACGGCAGCACGAGGTGCTCAGAACGCATTCCAGTAGCTTTCATGCTTTGTTGAATCAAACCGTGCTGACTCTTTACGCGATGAATTTTTGCGATGATCTGCCCGAGGGAGGCCAGACCGCTCAGGGGATCATTCCTCAACACTGAGATGAACTTAGACTCACAGTCTGTGCTCTGTGTTTTACAGAGATGGGTGTTATGAATAAGAATGCAATTTTAAAAAAAATGATTCCATCCGTTATCTTTCCCTTAAAGCCACGCGGGGTCACGGGACAGCCGGTGCCCACCCGGCAACTCTGGGCGCTAGGGCAGGAACAACCCTAGGCGGGGCGACAAGTCATCGTAGGGCACACACACACACACACACACACAGTCACACTAAGGGTAAGTTTTACCCATAAACCGATAAACCTAACACACACGTCTTTGGACTGTGGGAGGAAACCGGAGTACCCGGAGTAAACCCGCGCAGACACGGGGAGGACCCAGGCCGCTCCACCCTGAGATTGAACCCGGGACCTCCTTGCTATGAGGCGGCGGTGCCACCCCACCGAGCGCCCCCTGCCGCCCGAAAACGGTTCCTTATACTCCAAAAATTCTTGGGAAACAGTTTTATGGAAACGATTCTTTCGACATGAATCAAATTCAAGTGGCAAACTTGTGATAATAAAATGTTTTGTGAAGCTCTGTGCAGAGCGATTCTGTTTGCTAAGAAGCCTTGGATGATGTGTGAGACAGAAAATGGAATCTCTGCCTTTGTAAGATCTGGATTAATAATTCATACATCATGTTCAAGAGTGGAATGGCAGGTGGGGTGAATTCCCTTCTGCGGACTCTGCATCGGGACCGTTGCCTGGAAACAGACTCACCATCATCCTTTGTTTGTGCTTCCTTGTTTTTGAGTTTGTCCTTGGACTTGGGCCACAGAGTTACTCTCGCCTTCTCCTGAGTCACTCAGACCTGATGCACGTCCAAACCTGAACAAACGCGCATGAATAATAGAGCTAATGTTTTGGATGGATTGCAAATGCCAGCATGGAGCCGAGTCGTGATGTGGTGTGAAGTGGCTTGGCGTGGCAGTCCAAGCTCGACCGTCCCGAACTGTGTGCTTGAGCTCGGGCGGTTGACCTTTTATTGCCTCGTTGTGAAGTGGCTCAAGCGGCTCAGACATGCAGCATGGGGTGTGCCTGTGTGGAGTTGGCATGTTCTCCCCCGTGTCTATGAGGGTCTGCTCCCTTGTCTGTGGGAACTTTTGTGAGCGATTGTGAGCTTTGGAACCTAAAATCCGGTGACCCTCAGTCAATAGGGCACACTTTACTGAACTGATTCCTTTGAAAAAAAAAAAACGTTATTAAGCGTTTGTGCGTTTGGGGCTCACGATTCATTTGAACCAAACGACACATTGTGAATGAGAAATAGTCACACAGAAAGATCAAACTCGTTGAAAAAGTCGTTCAGCAAAACGTTGTAAGTGAATCTGACAGAAAGCGGTGACGTTCGTAAAAGAACCGACTCGTCGATGATTCGCTTATGCACCTTGTTGTTTTGCGCGTGTTGAAAGGTTCACGCTCCGTTCAAACGAATCGTTAACTGCATAATATATCACATTTATAGTGAAAACAGTACAATCCGCGCAGAAATAGCGTTGCTGGAATAGAATTAGGCGTCCTGGCGTCACTTTAAAGAGCCGTTCGGTTCGTAGTGGTGACGGACCAGGCAGAGAATCGGTTCGCCAGTCGATTCACCTTAAAGAGGGAGAAAAAAATCATATTAAATTCGAGTTGTTGGATCAACAAGGCGTGCGAGACACGACGTGAGAGAACAAAACATACAAACTGCGGCCGTCTGAAACGACGGAATCGACTCTCAGAATCCACTCACTTCAAAGAGTCGTTCGAAAAGAACCGAGCAACTCGCTCCGTAGGTTATGTTTATTCACCACGCAGTTTGACTTGCAATACACTGTCATTTCAGCTGCTAACGTCAGTTGGCGACGTTCAAAAGCAAAACAACGACGCTGCTGTGGTGGAAAAAGACGGCAGCCTGCGTGCTCGGATCGAGAGAGTCGACACTTTGGTGAATCTCCGTCACTGTGGAGTGAATCGCTTGTAGAAAAGAGGGGGGGGGATGCTGAGAGGATGCTGAGAGGATTCCCGCTTTCACTGGGAGCAGGAGGATCAGGACCACGTTCTCGCATCACACCGTGACATCTGAACGGCTTCTGCTCTCTGCTTTCCCACCTCGGAGTGAATTAACAGGAGGTAAGACGGTCTGAGCGCGGAGGGAATCGGAACCGGGATTGAGACGGGTTTTTTTTAATTATTATTATTATGGCGAGATTTGGTGTAAGAGCGATTTTCTCAAACCGTATTGTGTTCTCAATGCATTCACACACGCAGGGTCTTCTGATGCGACCATATCGGATCGTATCGGCGGTGTGTTTATTCCTGCGGTATAAAACGAACGCCTCGCTTTATGAATTGCTATTAATTACCCGGTGCATTCAAACAGTTTTGAATTCAATCGTGTTGGCAGCGCATGGATTCAGACCTGGTTTTATTCAACGGGACTCTCTCGTTTATTGATTTTTGTTTAGATTTGCAGATGCCCTGCAGCGCTGAATTAACTGGGGCGCCTGAACTTTTGCACAATACTGATTTCATACGTCAATCTGATCACATGGCTCTGTCTATAGCCTGCCAGCCTGTCTGCCTCTCCCCACACAGACCGCTAAACAATTCGATCGATGATCAGGTCCAGAATGATTGGCCCCTTTGTGAGGAAGGGCGTAATGAACCTAGGCACGTGGAGCAATTTATTAGGAACACCCGTACGGTTATCTGTCTCTCGCGAATGAGAGAAGTTCACCAAGAATGCAGTTGGGATACACACTCATGCGCGGCATGTTGAACCTTGAGGCAGGTGAGCTACGGCAGGAGCGGACCGTGCCGGGCTTCGCTTCTTGGCCAAGAACGAAAAGCTGAGGCTGCGCGGGCTGAACCCAGAACCCGGGGGGAGGGGGTTTCTGCTGACCCCCCGGGGTAGAGGGCTCGATTTTGGCAAGCCAGCCTTGCGTGAACGGCCCACCCCTCGTGACCCAGCCTTTCCCTGCGTGGTGCATCGTGCCACAACAAGGCTAGATCTAGTTTGAGGAACTGGCTGATCTCTGTTCTTGCGCAATCTTCCCAGCCTCCGGGTCAGATGGGCGCTGGGAGATCTTGAAGATGGGGTAGAACAGGAGATTCGGAGCGCTGTGGAACCCAGAAACCCACGAGGTGAAAAAGTGACGCCTGAAGCACCGGGCCGCTTCAGCACAGCCTTCCCGATAAGGTGAGTGTATAATCGCCGGGCCTCTGTATATCCACAGCAAGACATCGACTGGGACCATTACACCGGGGTGCACTGGGTGCTCCTGACCCCCCGGGGCCCGTTCTGCAACTGGGGTCACGATCGACCCCGCGTCTGGTCCCAAGAACGCGTTCAAGGTCAAGCTTGTGGTCGTGCTGTAATTAAACAAGGTCGATCGATAGGAACATCAATCGGTGGACTGGTCCGGTAACGATTACGCGTTACGTAACCCGGGGTTACTGATTTCTACTCGATTAAGCGACGGGACCTGACAACAAACCGCTAGTTCATCCTCCGGAAGGCTTTCAGGACGACTCCGGGCGGCGTTTGTACACACACGAGATACGACTTCCATACCATTCACCGATCAGTAAGGGAAATGGAGCTTTTTCTGCCGTCAAAGAAGGCATCCCTGGCTCCAAACCCATCAATATGCAAATAGACCTGGTGAAAATGACACGCGAGGTAAAAAAAAAAAAAATGTAAATGTCTGTCCCCGGGCGATTTACAAACAGCTCACGAGGTGTCGTCGGAACATGAAGAACATGAAGATGTTCCAAGGCCCAGAAAAACGAGGGAATGCCTGACTGAACCTCTATTGGGCTTCCTCTATTGGACAGAAAGAAGACAAAGGGATGAAACCCGACATCTCGCTCAGCCGTCTCTTAAAGCACGGGGCATTAAAGCATGATCCGAGTACCTCACCCATCCATCACCTCACTGCTCTACGGACCAGAAGGTCCAGGGTTCAAATCCAGCCTCTACCAAAACGCCCACTGTTGAGCTGTGTCTTGTACAAGGCCCTTAATCCGACCCGATCGCCCTGGATGAATCTGTCTGCGAAATACTGTAAACGTGCACATCTGGCAACCGGCTAACAAAGGCATACGTTCTTCTTTCTGTTTAACCTTAGAGATCAGGCAGGAGAAAGGAGCCTGAGTGTGCTGACGAGAGCCTCCTGTCACCTGGACCGCCCGCCCGTCCCGACGACCCCATCTGAATTCCTCACAGCGCCGCAAGAGAGGAAGAGGACGGAGCATGAGGAAGAGTCACGGCGGGCCGCCTAAAGACGAGCCCAAGGTGAGCGTGACCGACGCTGTGACTGCGAGCGACTTTGTGTGTTGGTGCAAAAGTCTCAGGCCACCAGATGTGCAGTTTCAGCACTAGTTTAATGACCGTTCGCACTCATAGCTCAGGGCCTTTACTTCGATGTTATGCCTTTGCTTAAACAGCGTTCTAATGGTGGCCTGAGACTTTTGCACAGTACTGTGTGGATACGTATAAAACAGAACGCAGCTCTGTAAGCGACAGACCTCACCTCGCCCGAGGCGAGGACGAGAACTCGTGCTCTACCCACCGGCTCGAATCCCACCTCTGGCAAGGTGAGGTCCGTCTGTCAGTTCATGGTACTGTAGAGTTACCGGCCCGGTAACAGACCCTTGGTTGATTCCTGGAACCAATAACAACAACAACAACAACAACAACAATAATAATAATAATAATAATAATAATAATAACAATAAGAGGAACTGATTTATAGCAGCATATCAATATAAACATTTTTCATTTCTCGCTTTCTCCTGATCAGGCTCGTGTCTGCATGTGCTACCTGACCTGGCCTCCACCAGGCCCCAAACCCGGGCCAATGTCATGATGGACTGTTCCAAGTGAACAGGATGTCAGCGACACCCCCGGGTTTATACATCGCTGAGTCCTAAAGCCTCTCGACTCCTGCTTCGTTTACCTGGCCTCTTAGCTCCAACCAAAAACATCAGGCACTACTTTAAACTTTGTGAGTCCAGGAGTATCTTTAATCCCCCCATCCGAGTCCGAAATGGTTCCTTGGACCAAAAGGCTAAGCGCCAATAACAACAATACTGCTAATCATAATAATTGTTATTGTACTTGGACCCAGGATCCTTACTTGGGGTATTCCACATCGTTAAAAATTTGACCTCGCGTTCATTCCAACCCAGCTGAGGGGATCCCAGGTGCCGCCTGGAAGGGTTTCCTCCGGGTGTTAGGTCAAGCGGCATCTCTAAACTCCCACCATGACCCTGAACTGGTGTGAGGGCTTGCCGCTTTTTGCAGTTCCACCCCAGCCCGCGTCCCCGAGCCCGGTTCTCACGGTCTGTGTACTTGTGTTGTGTGGGCGCAGGACAGCAAGGAGCTCCCAGCATGCACCTCTTCGGGGGCCACCCTCGGCTCCGAGCTGCGTCGCCGCTCGCGCCACCTCTCGCCGTTGTCGTACCGGCAGGTGGAGAGGACGCAGAGTCCGGAGGATGATCTCGTCAGTCGGCCGACCTCCCTGCCCGTCCTGGCAACGCCGCGCATCGACATCACACCGGTGGAGCCCGACTGGTGAGGCCGGCGTGTGCGAAAGTCACGCCTCGTTTGCGTTTATTGCGTTTCCGAACGCAGTCCGTTACGGTTCCGGCGCTGAGCTTCCCGTCGGGTCGTCAAGGGGTTAAGCAGCTCACAACCTTTTGGTTACTTTGGGCGTCCCGAGAGCGGATTCTTGCCAGAGGCGAGAGTAAAGGAGGCGGTGCCGTGCAGTGGGTGAGGAAGGAGGGAAGAGGGCAAGAGAGTAAAGTGAAAGAGGCAGAAGCAGGGAGCCCGAGGACGTGGCTCAGTCTGGATCCACAGGCAGCGACGGTTCGATCTTCGAGCCATGGATCCGAGTCAGGAAGCAGATCCCGGCTCCAGGAAGCAGAAGGTGCAGATCTGTCAGGGAAGCTCCTCCGCCTTTAGAAAGACGGCGGTCAAAAAGGTTCCGCGGCAGAGGCGGCGCTTCACGGTGGCCGTTTCTCACTCGTGGTAGGTAGGAACGTAGGTGAGAGTCTTTTCTGACTTTTGTTCTGGATAAAAAAACACTTTCGAGCCGAGTAACTTTTACACACGACCGCGTAAGAGATTTGTATCGCTTGGACCAATGTGGCATCGACTGCCAGGATGGACGAGAGGAGATGGGAAGGTGGAAGCACCCCGGTGAGACGGAAGACAGATGGAGACAAACTGAGGGCACCAGGAATTACCAGGAGTTACCTGTGGAACGGGGCCCTTCAACGGTGGAACTTCGGGCGAAATTCCATTGCCAGGCACACCGCGCCTTGCCGGAGGTGGCATACGAACTGCAGGGGCTCAGCCTTGTTAACTGTTGCTTCAAGTCAGCTAAGTTTTGGGCGCAGATGCAGATCAGGGGTGTGGTCATGTGAGTCGGTCAGGCCACAGTGTTTTGCCTCGAAAGGGGGGAAAAGGTCTCTCAATTTCTAGTCATAATGAGCAGGCACTGTCCATAGCAACAAGACATAGTTACACACACACACACACACACACACACACACACACACACATGCGTTATAATGTCTGAAATATTTGGGAGTAAACACTTGCTCAACTATCGAACTGTGTCCTAAGTCATGCTGTGAGTGAGAGGTCCATCCCCCTTGGCTGCGTTTCTTCGAACACACACACACACACACACACACACACACACACACACACACACACACACACACACACACTATACAATGTATTCAATTCCCTGAAGTCTCCTTATCGAGTTCGGCCACTGCCTCTGTCAAAAGGAGGCGTGGTTTGTGCGTCTGTCCTTCCCAGTGAAAGGGGTGTGGCCTCATGACCTGTCAGCCCCTGAACAGGGGGAAAGGAGGCGTGGCCTTTGTGCCTGTCAGAGCCAGTAAAGGAGCCTCATCGACCCCGCGAAGAACAACGGAGGTGCGGTCTATGTACAGGTCAGCTCCGCCAAAGGAAGAAAGGAGGCGTGGCCTCTGTGTGACACTCAGTAAAGGAGGTGTGACTTGTGCATCGGCCCCAGTAAAGGAGGCAGGGGGGCGTGGCTTCCGTACTTATCAGTTCGGTAAAGGAGGTCTGGCTTCTATACTTGTTGGGGGAAAGGAGGCGTGGCCTTTACTGTGTAAGTCCCAGTAAAGGAGGTGTGTCTTGTGCGTGAGTCCCTGTGAAGCGGAAGGGAGGCGTGGTCTGTATACCTGTCTGCTAAAGCAGAGAGGAAAGGAGGCGGGGCCTTAGAATAGAAATAGATATCATTACCAATAGTTACGGTAATGAGCATTTTCTTTCTGTGTGTGCGTGTGTGTGTGTGTGTGTGTGTGTGTGTGTTGTAGTCTGGAGGTGGAGAATGGTCCGTGCAGTTCCGTGGAGCTCCAGGTCTCTCCCGGTTCGGCTCTGGTCCTTCCTCACGGCCCACGCAGGGAATCGTTCCTGTACCGCTCGGACAGCGACTACGACCTCTCTCCCAAATCCACCTCACGTAACTCATCCATCGCCGGAGAGCTGTGAGAGAAACCACACACACACACACACACACACACACACACACATATATATATATAAACAGTAAACCATTGTATGGCTGTAACATGGGTTTCGGAGGAGAGCTTGCTTTCATTTGAACCGAGCAGAAGCTTCACTCTCGGTTCTTTTGATCTCGGCCTTCAAACGGCTCTTCCATTTGGCAGCTGCTTTGCTGTCCGTCCAACAATAAAGGGTTCAGCTCTTAAGCTCACTCTCTCACCGCCACTCCGTGTCTGTAACACAATAATAGCACTTTAATAACGCTCCAGAGAACAGAACGACACGTTTATATTGGATTGTCGTTATGATTGATTATCTCTGTCTCTTATTCTGCAGACACGGTGAAGACCTGATCGTCACTCCCTTCGCTCAGGTAACCGCTCCACCGTCTGTCCAACATTTTCTTCTATATACAGTCCAATCCGGCTAATGGGAGCAGCCGCTTATTGGGACCGAATCCTAAAGTACAGAAACAAATCCTATTATATACGTGTAATTTTATTC
>JAUZST010066622.1:0-22380 GCA_034779995.1 Parotocinclus haroldoi | reverse complement strand
ACTTCCATACACAAAGGTTAACAGTCTTGGTCAATAGGATGTAGATGTAGCATCAGCTTTGGATGTGGGTCTCCTCGTACGTGTGGAATTCCTCCTACTTCCCAAATACATATGTCAGTTGGCATCTCTAAAGTGTTTTACAAGACTGTGTGCATGTCTGTGTGTGAGCTCATGTGCCCGGTTTTGGACTGGCTGTCTGTCCAGGGTGGGTTGCTGCTTAACATCCTGTGCAGCCAGTGACTCCCTGGACCCCTATGACCCCTACCTGGATTAAGCACGTGCGGAAGGTGAGTGAGAGTGAACTACATATCATGGATTGTTGTTTCTATGCATAGCGATTTCTTCATAGATTCTTGCTTGAAGCTGGGACCTTTTACTGCAGATATCTTGGCCAGAGGCAAAACAGTAGAAGCCAGTCAAGCTTAGAAGCTGTAGCATCTCTAAGGGACCAACAGAAAGAGTCTTATTCAGAATAGATCAAAGGCACCATGATGTGAACACACACTAGGTGAATCAATGCTAGATGCTGACTTGGGCCAGGCCAGAAGCTGTGAATTACTTTTTCAACATGTGCTTGAATTAACAATGGTGGGTTCTCCATCCAACAAGATTTTACGAATTCGAATGCGTGCCAAAAAAGGAAAAAAAAAAGTCTAAAGGTGGAAAAAAAACACCCATAAAACAATTAAAAGGAGTGCTGGGATGTGGTGGAAAAGTTGTGAAAAAAGGTGATGGAAAAGGCATATTCAGAATTAGAACAGCCAGAAAAAACGGTCCAGAAACAGCTTGAGGTAAAAGTCTATGTTATGTTTATTAATTGTAGAAGCTCTCTGTAAGATGTATCTGTTGGTAAATACACTAGCACAGGTTAAGAAATCCCACCAGTGTGTTTAGCCCAGCACTCAGCAAAGTTTGATCGCAAAATGTCAACGAGACACAAACTCTGTGCTTACTTGTTTGTGGTCTATATCCTTAGGATGATGTGCCCTGATCAGAAAATATACATAATGAAAACAAATACTTTTTTCTCAGAGACCATTTCCTCCACCTCCATGCTAGATCAGTATAGTTCTCAGACGGTGGAAAATGAAGGCTCATCTTTTACCGCTGCGCTTTCCTAGACTCGATTTATAGTTCTATTAGGCGTGTGTGTCAGGAAAAGCGTATGTGTGTGTGTGTGTGTGTGTGTGTGTGTGTTTGTGTGTGTGTGCGCATGTGTGTTCGAATATGCTGAAGAGGAAAAGTGAATCTTGAAAAGCTCTATGTCACCATTTTGCCTGTGTCTAAATTCTAATTTCATGGCAAATTGTAAATCTGAATCCAAATTTAGTAGACATAAATAACCCGCAGCTGCTCATTGAGGAGAGTGAAGACTGTTTCGGGGCCAGCCCTAGCACAGCTGGCACTCTAAGCAGGCACAGGGACAAAAATCTATATCGATATTTCCGGGGACTTGGTTGATAATCAATAAAACAATAATTAGACGAGTCTGTTGCAGTGGATATCTTAGGTCTAAAGTCTTTAAAAGTTGTTTGAACCCATCTCTCTTATCTGCCTGAACTGGCATGGATTTTATGTAACTGGTGACAATGTTTTATGCCATGCCTTCTGTTCCTTATCTTATCATAAAGCACGTCATTTGTACAGAATGATTTCTCAAAGGTTTGCTGAATGTTTTTGTGCTGGTACCTTTTCCCCGTTTAAGCTTGTCATTATCAGCTGATTCCTGAGGTTGCTAATGAACTTTTATATATTCTTCACACTGGCTAACTCATAAATGCTGGCTGGCGCGAACACATATTTGTCTATATTATTTGTAAATTGCTTAATTTGAACTCTCACAGTTTAACCATAAAGATCACAGTTCTACTATGCATTTTTGATGCCTTTCACAGTACAAGGCATGTTTTTTTTTTGCAAGTGGGTGACATTCTTGATAATGTCAGCTCGCACATTGTTAAAACAACAGTTAAGACATTATCGTAGGCAGTACATATCGCACAACCGTTCACATCTTTATTCTCATTCTAGCTATATAGGAACAACATGTAACAGTTCTAGTCTCAATAACCCATCTCTGGGGTGACTGGGGTAGAACCGGTGGACCTTGTTGTCTGACACACTGGCAAAGGTGGTGAATGGGCATGGGAAAAGGAGCGTGTTCCTCATCAAAATCATTTTAGATTTAATTTTGGATTAGAAACCATGGTTGGCATGGTGACAATAGTCATCAAAGTCAAAAATCAGCTTTACCAAAGCTGGGTGTGTGTTTCCTTGAGAAAAGAAAACCACTTAGGACAATTGGAAATCTATGAGACTGGACAGCTAGATTGAAGTTCTGAGGAATCATTTTCTTGTCGAGTATAAATAGTTATTTGAAGACTAAATGATTTGCTTAAACAACTGAGGTAAGATCAATTTTCTTTCAGTTTGATTGTAAAGCCTTTTGTTCTAGAATTATAGAGGTATCTGCAAAATTACACCCTTTCATAGAACTGAACAGCTAAAGTAGAAAAGCAGAAAGCAGAAATGTAGAAAAGACGCTGCAAATGTACTCGGTAAGACAGTTAAGAATTGTGCTGGGTTTGAGTCTAATGAAACACAAACAGGAGATGTTTTTTTCAAAAATATCCAACTTCATACAGACAGATTTATGTTAGATAAAATAACATTTAGATATTTGACATGTTCTAAAACATGACTCATGGGCTAACTAAAAAGCAACTAAAAATGAAGGAACATCCTTTATCTCAGCTACGTTGGTGTTTAAAGGTTTGTGAACGTTGTAGGATATTCTATATTGCTACTTGCATATACTGCTTCCAAAATTTGGGGATATTTCATTTCGAAATTAAATGAAACAAAATATCCCCTTATTTCTGTGAGCGGCGTGTAATGCAAACTTCATGACATCTTTAGAAATCCTAAAGTACATATTGAACCCAGTTAAACAAATGATTCTAAAATATTGAACTTCATTTACTGAGGAAAATGTTACACATCAACGTTACAGCGTTGCCTGTGCTTAAAAAGTATTTCTGCAAGTGGACTCATTCCCTCTTGGTTGTGTGCAGCCAGCTAGATATCTTTACTAGGGTTTATATTTCATCGTTTACATTATTCCGTGTGTGTCATCATTAATTTGTGTGTGCAATTGAAGAATTTATGTATTTTCTGGAGGAATTGATATGTTTGCAGTTTAGGCTTCGGGTCCTGTGTAGATGGTAGCGTTTCACATCTAAATGTACATTAGAGTATAAAAGTATATGTGACTATAGAGTATGTCTGGTTAGCATTACCAACTTGTTTGTGTATTTTTCTAAAAAATATATTTTGAATATCAATCAGTGAAAACGCTATTCTTAGGGCATTATGGGTATTCTGTATATCTGTAGCTAGTTAGTGCCATAGCAAAACAGCAAGTGGTGTACCAAATGAGTAAGTGTAATGTACTGACGTGCTTTTTAAAATATTGCTGTGATAACATAAACTGTGATCGAAAGCAAGCCAATTAGCATGATCTATAAAGACAGCAAATACTAAATAAATGCTAGGGAATGATAAACACATATGCAGCATTGAGCAACAGTGAATCTGCGTAATTGAAACGGTTGTAAGAGATTTAAAGGCCAAGCCGGAGTCACCTCTTGCAGCTAAAAGGCCACTGGTTTAATTTACATTCCCTTGCAGGGGCAAAATTAATCAGAATAAACGTGTTAACATGATGAATGATAGCGGAGTGTAGCAGTAACCCAGATATACACAAGCATAAAAGTTTGTGTTTGCGTGTGACTGATACACAAGGGAGTAATTTGGGTCTGTCAGCTAAAAAGGCACTCACTGGAATAAACATTCCCTGCTGAGTACATGCCTGATCCAGAGTGTTATCTTTTTAATTTGAACCACTTCCCATCTGCTGCCCTTAATTCATTTCTGCTTGTTCACGTCCCTTCATTCATTTGACCTCGTTCACTTTCTCCTTTTCTAGCCCTCTATGTTCTCCTTATCCATTTCCCCTTGGCCACATGCCTTCAACAATCTTCTTTTACTCCTAATGCCCCATCCCAAGTCCACTTCCCCCAAATACGTCCCCTCATTCACATCCTCTTTTATGACCCTTATACTTTACCCTACTTATATGTCCCCAACTTGTTCCCTCATCCTCTTTCCCAGTCCACTTTTCCATTGATGTTATTCTGAATCCACTTTCCTGCAACTACTTCCTCATTCAATTCTACAACGTTCTTTTCCCCAGATCCACTTTCCCATCCACTAGTGAATATCCACAACACCAAATCGACTGTCCAGCTAAGCCCCTCGTTCACATCCTCATCCACTTTTTACATCCACTACACTACATCTATGTCCCCTCAACCACGTCTTCATTCATGCCATTCTGCATCTTCTTTTCTGCAACCATTTCCTCAATCACTTCTGTGTGCTTTCCATCCACTAGCCCAAATCCACTCCCCAAACGAATCACCATATTCACACCATCATCCTCCACCCCTCATCCACTTGCACTTTCCCATCCATTTCCCCATTTACGATGTTCTATATCCACATGCCTTCGTCGAGTTTTCTAATCTAATTTCTCCTGTACGCTTCTTTCCACAACCGCTCATGGACTACTCCATCCACTTTCCCATTTCGCATGCCTTAAACACTTCCTTCTCTCATTTTCCTGCAAACAATCTCATTGTTATTTTTTCCCCTTGTCTTCTGGGACTACAGAGGTGCAGCGGTTAAGGTACTGGACTGTTCAGCAGAAGCTTCAGGGTTCAAGTTTCAACACTGCCAAGCTGCTGTTTGTATTTTACATTGTATGATTCTATGAGCGGTACGTTGCTATGGATAAGTGCGTCTGCAAAATGAGGAATTGTGACACCCCCTGATGACACCCCCGATGGCATCCCCAGTGGTTTATATTTCAGTTTTGATTTTCCACTTCCCTTTTCCACTTTCCAATTGTTTTCAAAATCTAATTTTCATTTATATACTTTTCCATTCCTCTCCCCCTCTCTGTGCCCCCATATAGAGTTCCCTCATTAATTTTTCCTCTCCAATTTGCCCATCAATTTCTCATATACAGCACTTCCCCTCTTCTCTTCCTCTTACACATTTAATATACTTCTCTGGAGGCAGCGTGATTTTGCAGTGGTAACGTATTGCCTCACAGCTCCATGCCTTGATTCCCAGCTTTGATTAAGTATGTGTAATTCTATTTGGCATGTTCTCTCTTATGTTTCTTCCAGGTACTCCAGGTACATTTCCTTTGCCAATCCAAAGACAGATGGTGCTGTTTAGGTCCCAGCTGTCCCAAAAGACTAGATTATGAAACTGAATGAATGAATTTCACCTCTCCACTTGGCCTTGCTGATTTTCCTTATCCATTTCCCATGACCATCTCCCCTTCTTGACTTACTCCTTGTTTACTTCCCCACCCACTTACCATTATTGATTAACCCTTATCCATTACTTCTTTTCACTTCCCTCATCTACTTCATTAACATACCCTCATCCACTTTGCCATAACAATTTTGTCCTTCACCAGTTCCCCTCGATGATACACTTTTCAGTCTTTCATTTTCTCTCATCCATTTCCTGTCATCCACATCCTTTTGTCCAGTTCACCTTCTAATATTCCTCCTGTCCACGTCCATCTGCTGCTTTACATTTGCTTACTTTCCCTCATATCCCCTTCACCACATCCCCTTTTTTATGCTAATATATTTTCTGCCTATTCACTTCCACTTGTCCTTTTCATCTCTTTATTTTACCACTACTTCTACTGTCCAATACATGAACTTTTGCACTTCAGTTTTGTTTCTTGTCCTGTGATCAAGTCCTGTGATCACAAAAGTAATAAATTACTCTCATCAAGCTGGTCATGTTCCATCTTCACTGACAACTGCCATAATCAGACCACTTCTCAAAAAAACAACTCTTGATCCAGAGGTTTTTGCAAACTACAGGCCCATTTCCAACCTTCCCTTTCTGTCAAAGGTATTGAAAAAAGTTTCCACTTATCTTCAGGATCGTCTTAAATACAGTAACCTTTTTGAAAAATTATCTGGTTTTCGCTTTGCTCACAGTACTGAAACAGCTCTGTTAAAGTTACCAATGACATTTTGATGACAGCTGATTCCGGCTCACCATCCCTGCTCATTCTTCTTGATCTGTCAGCAGCATTTGACACGATTGAGAACTGAGAACATTTCCACTGGAACTTCAAGGTCTCAGTCTTATGCAGTGACCTGTGGGGTTCCCCAGGAGTCAGTCCTGGGACCTATCCTCTTCAATCTATACATGCTCCCCCTTGGCCAGGTTTTTGATCAATATGGTGTTTCATTCTACGGCTCGCTGTACAAATACAAATCTACATGAAAATAGACACAGTCTCCTCCTGTACTGCTGCTCCAACATCAACAGGGTCATTATCAGCACCTCTCTCTAAACTGACTGCCTGCCTGGACCACATAAACATGTGGATGAAGAACAACTTTCTTCAACTGAACGGCACAAAAACTGAAGTGATGTTGATCGGCATTCCACATCAGGTCCAGTCGTCTCCCATAACCAGTACTACTGTGTTTGGTCACACTTACCAATCTTGGAATAAAATGTGATCCCCATCTAACCTTTGAAGCCCACATCAAGCATATCTGCAAGATTTCCTTCTACCACCTCAGAAACATCGCCAAACTTCGTCCGACCCTCAGTGTCTCAGATGCAGAAAAACTGGTTCATGCATTCATTTCCTCCAGACTGGATTACTGCAATGCACTTTTTATTGGATTATCACACAAAAGCCTCCAGAAGCTGCAATACGTTCAGAACAGTGCGGCTCGGATCCTGATGAGGGTACAGAAACATGATCATATCACACCTGTTCTTCAGTCTCTCTGCCAGAATTGAATATAAGGTCTTCCTCCTCACCTACCAGTGCATCTATGGAAATGCCCCGCCCTACCTGAAAGAGCTTCTCATTCCTCAAACCTCCTCACGATCTGTCCGTTCGAATCATTCGAACCGCCTCCTCCCTCCAAGAACTAAACTCAGCACCATGAGCGATCTGGCTTTTTGTTCTGCAGCCCCTTGCTTGTGAAATGCCCTCCCTGATCATTTGAGGGGACCACAGACTGTCGAAAGTTGTAAAAAATAACTTAAAATAATTCTTTTTAGCAGATTTTACCATTCCTAAGAAATTGTTGGTTTTTTACTCTGTAGCACTTTGAGGTTTGGTTCAAATGTAAAGTGCGTTACAAATATAATTTATTATTATTATTATTATTATTATTTGATACATTAATAGACAAAATTAGATCACACTACATTGAACGGTCGTCTGGTGGCTCTATGTAAATTTTTGGGGTTGAGTGAAATGAAAATGTGTTAAATGCATTCATTTTTTTGAAAGAGTGTATTTGCAGAGGCATTGTTTTCATCTAGATGGGTTTGAAAACATTTAGATTGTAAGATAGGAGTACTTTTGATTTATGGGAACGTCGACTAAAAATTAGTGGTTGACATCACATAGGGGGAATTTTATATCCAGAAATAAACATCAGGGTCCTGAGCTGTGTGTAACCTAGACTGGAGAACACAGTATGAGCGTGTCCTGAACAAGATTTCAGTCCATTGCAGGGCAACTTTGGGCCACTGTTGTGAAGTGAGGGGATGTTCCCCTGACTAGCCTACACTCCCTTAAACACAGTTGTGCTTGTTTTGGGTCCCCTGTCCGACTGAAAACCACTGATTTGAACTTGGGTCACCATCAATATCTGGACTGTGTAATAATAAACAGCGATGAATAATGAATCACCATAGAACATAAAAGAATAATTATAATGGTTTTAAATACTTGCACATTATGCAATGCTAACATCCTGTAGCTTTGGGTAAAATGGATTGAGAGGGGAGGTTGGAAAAAAAATATGTGTTATGACAGTAAAGAAGAAAAACTGGAAGTGAACTTAATTAACATGAGATTAGATTGGGGAGGACATTGATTAATGTACTTACATTAATTAATTTGAGTTATCTGTTTCAGTAATAACTGTGTGTGAGGGGGAGTGTGTGTGTGTGTGTGTGTGAGAGAGAGAGAGAGAGAGAGAGAGTGAGCACGAGCGACGGGGAGAGCTGATGAATTACTGTAATTGCTTAAATGCCACATGCACAATAAAGAGGCTGGTTAGACATCTTTGTTTCTTTAAAATGAAGTACAAACCCACTAAAATGTCATTTCCAAATAAGTCTCCGTTCTTGCTATGCTCATTTTAATCTTCACACACTCTTCTATCACACCACAATTGTGGTACACAATTGCTGTGTTGATAAACTTTTATAAAACAGGAATATTTCCTGATTATTATGAAATGGAACAAAAAAAACCCTGACTTTCCTATCGGTATAGTTTATAGTACTACTCTAAAGTGGTACAGTGGTTAGTACAGTCGCCTCACAGCTCCAGAGATGCAAGTTCGAGTTCTAGCTCAGCTGTTTCCCCCAAAATCAAAAAACATATGTTAGGTCAACTGGCATCTCTAAAGTATCCCATTGTGAGTGTTCAGAGATCTGTTCAGGGTTGGTCCTGTATGCCAAGGGGTCCTTGAGACCCTGAAGTGGACCGAGTGGGTAAGCAAAGTGAATGACATTATTGAATAATTACTTCTGTTAAGGAAATAAATGCATTGGCTTTCATAAGGTCTTAATTGACTTGTTAGGCTTTAAATCCAAGCTACATGCAGACAGTTTCGCAGCTTAACCAATTCTCTGACACATCAAGTCTCTTTGGTGTTGGGTTTGCCCTCATCAGCTGGGAGTTCCACTGTAGTTTAACTCTGAGGATCTGAAAATGCTCTCAAAAAGCAGAAAATGACTAAAATAAGTCTGAATATACAATCGAAATCCCTGTATAAAATGTCATTAAAATACAATAGGTTTAAAACAAGATCTACTAGTCCATTCCAGAAACACTTACCATACAGCACTTTAAATTAGCGGGAAGCCTGTTTCTTTGGTTGGCACAAATGTTCTTACTCCGAAGTGCATGAGAACCTCATTAGATTGTACAGCATGACAGACTCCATGAAGTACCACGACATTTTAAATCAAAATCTGCCTGGCTCTGCCAAGAAACTAAGAAGAGGTGGTCACTTGCTCTTCCTGCAAGACATTGATTCATAACATATGTCCAGATCAGCATAGAAATGGTTTAAAGAACATGATCTCAAGCTTCTGCCACGGTAAAATCGGTCCTATTCCTTTCTCTGGACTCTCCATGTTTATAAGATGTCATAGGAGAAGACGAAGTGCTGTTTTATTGGTGAAGGGAAGAGGGATGCAAAATGCATGGGTGAAAAGCATTTTTGAAAAAGCGATTTCCTTTAAGTAACTGTTGGATTTTTCTCATTTTATCCATTTCAGCCAGTTCGCCAAAGCATGCATTTCTTTTAGCACTTGCTCATGAGAGTGTTGAGAAAGAGATTTAGTGCTAAGTTGCGACATATTCAAATAATGTTTGCATTGAGCTGCATATATGTGTTAAAGAGCCTCTTTGTTCCTGTTATATTGAGCTTATGTTGTCAGACTGTAGCCCAATCCAGCATGTCCACAACCCCAACTCTTCACCTCTCCCATCTGTTTAAACACCCTGTTCCCTGGTCTCTGTGTGAGCTATGAATCATGCTATCAATTTAGAGAGAGGCCCAGGCTCCACGTTCAGCCCTGATCACTGATACAAACAACTTGCCTGCTTCCAGATGCTTGTTTGCCTGCTGATTTGGGTTTAACTCCTGTTCCAAGTGCCTGAATGATTCAACCCTCAGCCTGCTTCCTGGAACTGACTTTGAGTTTGCACTTGATTGTTCTGTCTGCCTTTGTGTTTGTAAAGTCACTGCTTTTTGCGTGGACCTCATCTCACAGAGATGTTCCTCAATTTAAAGTCAGTGGCTGATGGCGGAGCGAGTGTAATTGGCACGGACTGAAACATTTACTCTTGCCACCATTTTAATACACAGGTAGATACCATTGAACGTGCATCCGACCCGTTTCCTTTTACCTCTGCTTAAAAATATATTAAGTTACAGTAGGAAACACAAGTCTCAAGAGCTCACTGCTTTTGGACTACAAACTGTTCTATATTGGTTTCTGTGATTTGAGACTTTTTGTGCACTCGTGTTTGTGTGTATGTCTTTGTGCTACTTATTTTTAACAAGCTGCATGTATCTCTGGCTCATTTACGTATCGTTTGCATGCAGCCTTCTTGCAAAATACCCTTTATATTTACATTACAGTAACCTAAAAGACTGCATGAATATGCTAATGTCTGATTGATGTCCATTTCAGTCAACGACCTGCTCCACAGAATCGCGCATACCATTACATGCTTTGATGTTTTCGTCTTTCTCCTGGAAAAATCCTGGAAGTTGATGATTTGGTTCCATTTACAGCAAATCGCTGTTACCCACAGGATATACATCTGATTGTCATCCTACCGACTGATCACCCGATTCTAATTCTACCCTTAAATGAACTGCCAATCCTTGAGGTTCATATACTTTTGACATTCATCTATGCAATATTGGATCATTTTCCAACACATTACTAACAATAAACACATTACCAAGTAAAATATTTGTCTCATTAATGAAGTCAGTTCAATTTATCCACTTTAGGAACTTTATTGTAAGTTTTAGGCCATAATTTTGCACATGGTGATCTACAGAGTTTACAAAGTACGAAGGTATATTACACACCTAGTTCAAACCAGATTTATTAAAGGAAACACTGCTTAAACAACACTTGTCTCTGTAACCTTAGTAACTGCAAGTCTCTCTGTAGACAATCTATCTTCAACATCATTAAAACTCTGTACTCACCACCTGGAACATCAGTTATTACTAATGATATCATTCAACCTACTTGGTGCCACCAGGCAAGGATGCCCACTCCCTCAGTACTTATATTATGTTTTGAGCCATTAGCTGATGCAATATTGGCAAAATGATATCAGATATGATCAACACCTATATTATCACCCACAGGATAAGGTTCTACTTTTTTCACAGAACCCCACCAAATCATTTTTAAAGTTATCAGTCTTTGTACTATATACTCTCTGTCAAGAGCGCTCCTGCTTGTGTTACTAGAGAACCACGCGTCAAGGAATGCTAGAACTGAAAAAGAAAATAAAGGTCTTTGGCAGTGTGAGATACGAACCTGAGAGGCTCAGTTGGTAGATAACTGGATTCCAGTACTGAAATTCCTTGTTCATATCCCACCTCTGGCAAGGACTCTGGCCCTTGGCTAAGCTGTGCGTATGTGTACAGTATAATTTACATAACACCAGTTGGCTAATTTTAAAATTGTGATGGATGGTGTCCTTAAATTCAAGAAAAGTCAGCCGACCTTATTTTACATCTCCCCCTGCTAAACCTCTAGATAAAGGCACTACTTCGTTCCGGGACTTAAAATCAACTGACCCTCACTTATTGCCTTCTTTCCACGCTCAGTGTTAATTGTGCTTGGAATCCTTGTCCTGACACAGTGCTTTTCCATTCCCACACTGACACATCAATTACATCTCTTACTTGCATAATGTCTATCCTTCTTTATAAACGAGACAACTTTTAAATTGACACCCATTTCTTCATGGTCGACCACAGATTTATAAATGCAATCCAGCGACACCTTGAATGCCTGTGCGAGACAACTGACCTTGCTGCGTGGCCTACTGAAAATGCTCACACTATTATAGACTTTCTCAAGAACATCCCATTCATCCACCTTCTTAACCTCATCAGTTAGTGTGGCAACACAACAGATAAGGCGTTTGACTATAGATGAAAAGGTACGGATGAAAAGGGTTCAAGCTCCAGGACTGTCAAGCTGCCACTGTTTGAAAGCAAGGCCCTTAACCCACAATTGCTTGGGTTGTACGTTGTTGTACACAAGTCTGTATCAGTTGTAAATCACTACGGATAACACGACTAGATGTAAATAGAACGATAGACACTTTGGTTACTTTAGAATAAAGACAGTTGTTTCTAAGGATTATACCATAATTGAAGAGGTGCTTTCAAAAGGGCTATGGGATAAGGCTCTGGGGAAAGGCACAATCTAGGAGGATACAGAAACTGCAGCTATCTTTCAGGTCTCTCTGAGCATTATTAAGAAATGGATGCACCACCAACACTGACACTGACAGAGGGACACTGACAGAAGGCTGTTGATCAGGGCCAGGAGATCAGTGGCAACTTTGACGGACTAACAAGTCTTTATATCTAAGAGTGGTATATCTAAAAGTGACAATCCCACAAGCCTTTCACAGATCTGGCTCATATTGCAAGATATATCGCAGATTGCAGAGTGGCAAGACAGAAGCCTCTTCTGAAACAATGTCACACCGAGTCTCATATGCACTTCTGATGCAACATGACAAAATGCCTGATACGGGTGGGTGTTGTTTTTACCGCAAAGCCTAGGCAATCGGTCAGGATTCAGGAAAACGGATGCTCCCATATAAACCCAAATTCTAGAGGAAAACCTGCAGCCTACTGACAGTCATCTGAAGGTGCTCGGGTTGAACACCTCTAACATGCCATCAAAAATGAGAAGAAAACAAGCAACAATGGAGAGGCTTAAAGTTATAAAGTCAATGTCATTAAGAGACCTAAGCAAGACTCCACCACAAGACTGACAGAAAACCTGTAGATGAAGATAAAACAAGTCCTTGAGTCTCAACACTACATCAGGGGGTGACCCAAACCTGGTTTTCCAAACCTATTTTTCACTGTTAACTAATATTCAGAAGCTTCATTTCCTTTAGTTACTTGGATATTCCAATTCAAAATGTACCAATTAAGCTGGACACAAATTCTATATATTTTTTATGTCATAAATGTGCCTATTTCAAAGAGGTATGATTATTTACTGTAGGCACTGTATATACGCATGCACTGGGATGTCCTTATTGGTAATTCCAACTCTAAACTGTTTCCATGATCCTGGGCTCATTGATCGATTGATAGGAGTCCGCCCTTAGGTCATTTCCATGGTAGGAACTGTCATGGTGAACTTTCTGGGTTTCTTGGGTTCTTGACTATGTAAGTGTAGATTCCTAGTCCTGTAGCTACCAAAAGGAGTCAGTCCTATCTCATTGGTCGGTAATACAATGGCATAGTCTCTTGTGGTGGTACAAGGGTTCACAATCAGTCAGTAGATGCATTGTCAGTGGGGGTGAGGCAGGATCTGCATGATATCGACATGCTCTTCCCTCTATACGACACCTGATGCATATCAGCCAGTTTATTGGTATAAATCATCGACACTCCATTATTCTACAGGGAATCAGGCCTTCCAGGCCTTTTAACCCCCAAAATGTCCAAATTTGGTATGCACTTTCCTACAGCTACCTTTTATATCTCTGGTTTATCTTCTGGATCCAGTCTTTTCATGAGTTTCATCTTTTTTGACTCATCTACTGTCAACGACTCCGTTTCACCAACTGTGTTTATTTAAAATGTTTTGCATATTATGTATTTTAATAATTGCGTATTTGATTAAAACATGACTTACCTCAAATGCTTCCTCTCTTCCTCACAGAAAATGCTGCTGCTTCACCAGTTCACTACAACCTTGGCTTGACACCTCTATAATTTGAACACCAGATGTTTCCCAGGCTTGGTGATGAAATGAGTTATTGCCTCACAACTTAAATAAGTTTCTCACTAGCAGTAATTTTTATAAACTGTTTTAATTTGGGTTCTACTTCTCGCAGCGCCGCTACTGTTTCACTGTCTCTTGTGATTTCCTTAACATTTCCATTTTCCTATTCTTTAATGCACGTCGGTGCAGACAACCACGCAAGACCCTCGACTCATCATTTGTCATTTGCATTTCTGGTTCTGTGTGAGGTGTTAGTCATATTTTATGAGAGGGCTTTAGGTAAACACAAAGGCAAAATCTGCCACATGCCAGTGAAGGCAAGAGCAGCTTTGACCCAGTCCAAAACTTGTGCATTTTGTTATCAGCTAATGTCTTCATCTTTGGAACACTGCATAACATTCACTGGTCAAACTACAATAAATAAGCGCAAGAATGTGCCTTTCTATGGCCACATAATGTTCCATGAAAAAGGATGCTAATCAAAATGGACATGGACTTACATCACGTCACATTGCGTTTTTTTAACGACTGTGGACAAAGGTCTTTATATTCAGTGTAGCGATTCTGTTTAACTGACGTTCTACCTGTGCTTCTCGGCAGTTCTTCACTACTACTTTGGCTGCACACAATCGCCTTGTTAAAGACATTTCTCTCGCTGTAGAAGTGATTGATCTTAATAACACTATTTTGTAGAAGTTACATCATCAAAGTCTATACAATTGCATGATGCAAAAAGAGGTAAGTTCCTTTTTCCTTTGCTCTTCAAAAACACTATATATTGAGATCAGGCTTGATGAGTAAAACATTAGAATTATGCCACTGCTTAGAAGTTATTCCGCACAAAAATATTTTACAAAAAGTGTTTTGATGAATATGAAAGATTCGTTGTTTGCGAGCTGAGAAAATGATCAGGCATTTCTGTACCATAACATGTAATAAGGGGTTGGGAGCACTGAATGGAACATGATGATACTACAGTGTAACATACAATTGTGTAACCAGTGCAAACAAGGGTGAAGGGGAAAAAACTAAGAATAGACAGGTGTTGAATAGGCTCTAATTTAAGGTCCTTATGTTGCACAAAATTGGAAATAGGGCATTGGGGTGGGGAAAAGATTAGGTTTTACATGAGTAAAAGAGCTCAAAGATGAAGGCACAAGAAAAGCAGAGGTAAAAAAAAACATCAAATGAAAAAAGGAAAAGACCTTTAAATATCATTCTCAGAACTCAAGTCAGATCGAGCTAGATAAGGACAAACCCAGATTAGGACAAACTTTGCAAAAGAGACAGCAAAGACATGTAAGAGAGACAGTTCTGTGCAAAAAAGGACAGTGTAAATATAAAATTACATAAAAAAAATGAGTGTGAACAGTGTTACAGTAAATGTCACATACCACATGGAGGACCACAGACTAAGAAGCCAAAGACACAACATCTCATCCTTACAGAAACGCACATAACCGCACAGTTCTTCTCATTTTAATTCAAGGTAGAATGTCCTTCAGAAGATGCCACGCAGCTTACCAGCTGTCCCGTCAATAATGAGAACATTCCAGGTGCTGATGCTGACTCCAAAAGTAATTATATAGCATGATGTGAGCTTCATAGGATGCGAGTAGCATGTGTACGAAGCAGCTGAACTGCAATTATTTCAACACAAAGACATCTTCCATGTGACAGAATGTAGTGCAAATTTGATTTAGCACCTCACATATAATCCACCATGAATGACCCCACATCATGATAAAATGCATGCCATGTTTCGGAGGAAAAAAGATTTCACATTTTCGATGGTGATCTGGTCCTTTTTTTTACACCTCGTTTCGAATAGCATCACATCTTAAGAAGAAGAGATTCAGAATAATGTGTGAGAAACATTTACATGTGTTATGCTTTGCTATCTATTGCCTTTCTAATCAGAAATCACTTTTTTTTGTTAATCTTCACACACTCTTCTATCACACCACAATTGTGGTACACAATTGCTGTGTTGATAAACTTTTATAAAACAGGAATATTTCCTGATTATTATGAAATGGAACAAAAAAAACCCTGACTTTCCTATCGGTGGTACACGATGATTCCTTTAAGGTTTGCTGAGTGTGTTTTTGTGTTGCTGCCTTGGCTAGTTTAAGCCTGACGTTGGTTTAAATCTTTATATTCAGTGGTTTGTTCACAGATGCTGAAATAAGTTAGTTTAGTTCTTTATTGGCAACGCTTTACCGCTTTACGCTTTGTTTGCAAATTGCTGTCTTTTGAGCAACAGCCCCAGTCAAGGATGTAGATTGCGAGACTGGTGCTGTCTCATTTTTAACTTTTTGTCCTTTTGAGTACACTTTTGCTACATGCTACACATAGACTAACAAACAACGACTAACAAATTAGCTACAAAAACATACAAAGACCAAGTACAAAACAAGGGTGTAAATTTGATTTCATTGTTATGGGGACAATAAACTGTAAAGCGTCTTAAGAGTAATTCCTGAGGGGGATTCCAAAGGTTCTACCAAAAGTGTGATTGTATTAAACGTATACACAGGGATGCTATATATGGGTGTGCTTTTCCTAAATGGCACAATCTGTTTTGGTACTTTTATATTTTATTCATTGTCAGTATAAAATAAAATGTGTGTTGGTTCTGGTGATGGTAGGCAGTTTAGCGAGCTAAAATTTCAAAATTCAAAATTTGCTTCATGTGTGTACAGACCTTTGGATTTCGGCTGGGATATTTGCTCAGCTAAATAGTCTTCCTAAATAGTGCAATACTGAAGAGGAGGTAGGGATCCTAACGAGGGTATACACGTCTATTTACAATGTCAACTTGCAATGTCTTTTTATTATAGGTTAAATCTGTCTTTAGAAATAAAGAAGTTTTCATTAAAATAAACGTTTTTGTATGATGTCATTTCGAATACTTTGACAGACAATCGCAATCAGGCAAAATTTATAGATGGTCTATCATAGGTTTAAAAAAATCGATCGGTGCATGTCTAGACCATACCACTGTGAGGCAAATGAAGGGGGGGGGTGCAACCCCTAAAAACATTTTTGGTTCGATAACAATCACAAATCATGTTCATGCATATTACTATTTAAATTAGGTACTTTTAAAAATCATGATTGATGTGTGAAGCTCAAAACACCACTGAGGTGCCAGAACCCTGAAACACAGAGATCTGGCGTTGGAACCAAGCTAAGCTCAGAGTGACAAAAATGGCAAAAAGTGAAGAAAAAAAATCCCACAATATAAATGTATGGCAGTTGTGTGTTCAGTGACGGAAATGTAAAAGTTGCTTGTTCAGCCCAATGCTTTTGCTGATGAAATTTAGTCAATCTTTGATTTCACCTACTACAATAAACTTGACCAGAAGTAACTGCACCTGCAAAGCCCACTGTCGTGTCTGCCGATGGTGATCCAGTCTCAAACAGTTGACAAGTGACTGCTTTCCTTTACAGTGGCTGTCAGCCAGAGGCACACCAGATGCAATTATGTTGACTAGCCATCGGGTTTCAATTGTAGTCTTTATCCCAAAATGGACACATAGCGCAAAGACTATCACTTACAGTAATGCTTTGTGGGATTTTGTCAATTTTGATAGAGTGTATGTTCAATAACTGAGGAACTGAGGAGCAAAGTTAGAATTAAATCAGAGGACACAGATCACTCAAGGAGCGTGGTTACATGCATAATCAGATAACTGGAAGAAATCAGATTTTGGCAGTTAGCCAAACACCGAGGTTACATGCACTTCAGATAATGAGAAACTCAGGTACCAAGTGAGTCAGTCACTAATGAAAATTCAGAAATGTAGGGTGGCATTGGGACAGATTTCACATGAAGTGGTGTATGATGCACCTTTTATATAAATATTTTATTTTATATAGAAGATTATAGAACCATCGATTCGAAGTAATCGTTCGTCAGAATCTTTATGTAGTGAAGGTAGATCAGCTTTAAATTAATTACATTAATTGTAAGTGGTGATATTTTAAATGGATGATTAATCGAGCTGCTGTGATTAAAGAAATAATAAATTGTGGACATCCAACAAATTGCATCCAACACATGAGTATTCGAATGGAGTTTGCCTCCACCTTTGCTGCTGAAACAGCTTTTGTTCTTCTTAAACCGTATTCCACTGGATTTTGGAACATCACGGTGAAGTTAATGATTAATTTGGAATGAATGATTAATTTGGAATTCCAAAATACAGAATTTAGAGGGGCACCGCTGTACCCCTCTTTTGCATGTCCATTGATCAATGCGAAAAACTAAAAGAAAAAGACCCTGACTGAAAGGGTTAGCTGCTCAAGTTTTAGGAACAATGCTACTGCATTATGGGAAATGTAGTGAGTTCTTTTTGCCGCTGTGATTTAAGGGCGAGCAACATTTTTACCACAGTATTGTACCCCAGTAAAGTGGGCTGGACGACACTCCTGGAATATAGTGACATTATATCCCGGCTACAAAGATGATAGCTGGACAGCCAGAAATACACAAAACTCACAGAAGAAAGACAAACAGAGACAAACACACCTTCAGCAAGAGCCGTATCGAGAAACAAAATGCAAAAGGAAAGTAAGAAAAGGGTGCTTTAAAGAGCCAGATGAGAAAGTGTGTGTATGTGAAAGTAAGTGAGATTTTATTCAGTACACGGTCCTTTGGGGAATCTCAGCAGGTCATGTGCAAATGAGCGTTGCTAGGAAACACCAATAATGGATCATTAATGTTCATGATGGGGGTTTGTAGTTGGAACGTTCGATATTCAGAACGTTATTTGTGTTTATATTTGACCTTGTTTTTACATACCCTCATACTGTATGGTTTCCACCGAGAGTGAATATTTTAGGTGTTTTACTCACAACAGGGTAAAGCTTCACTGCCTAACTATACTGCTCTCATATATGGAACAATGAAATATCCCCAATGAAATATCCCCTAATTTTTGTGCACAGTGTCCAGCGCTTTTCTTTATTTTACACATATCAACTGAAAATCAGATCACATTTCCTAAAACGATTAAATCCTTTAAAGAGCTGAATGCAGGAGGGTGCAACATTGACAAAAATGATTTCGATAATAGTAATTAGGTGACATTCTGCATCTTTCAATATGTGATTTTAAATGTAATACACTGTATTAGCTTGGTCTTGTTAATAGGATATGAATGTATCATCTGTTTCACTTGGCAATATTTCGACTTTACGATGAGAATCCGACCCGGTCAGACACACAAATTCACATTGAGCAGAAACCCTATTCAGAATGTCACATTTTCCCAGACAAGGCGACACACAGTACGGTACCTTTGAGCACTATGGCACATGGCCGAAGTGATGTGTGCTGGGAAATGTGTGGTGAAGGAAAGCCGTGGTCACACAGTTATTCTTTTTCTTGTTTCAATACATTATTTTATTTATATTTATTATCAATAAACTAGATAAGATATTAAACAGGTTATTATGAAAAAAATGAAATGGAGTGAGGACTCTGGAAGTGCTGGCTTGTTAGGCCTTAGAAACAGGAGGCTCTGGTGAGAAAGCTGCGCTCAGGCAGGAGTTCAACCATAAAGATTTTAATGATCATTTATGTTGTTGGATTCAAAGACACTGGGTTCAGCATAGCTGTTAGCGTTGGTGGGTTTGTGTATATGTGGCTGTAGACAAGAGAAACTTTGAGTTGACAAAGTTTACATGAACTTGGTTAACCTGATATATAAACAGTATTCATTATCTTCCGCTTAATCCACATGGGGTCGCGGGCCAGCCGGTGCCCATCCGGCAACTCTGGGCGCAAGTCACGCTCTAAGGGCCACTTTTTTAGAGACCACCTAACCTAACACGCACGTTCTTGGACTGTGGGAGGAAACGGGAGTAAACCCACGCAGACCACGGGGAGAACACATAGAGAGGACATCTCCAGAGACTTCTCCAGCCTGGGATTGAACCCAGGACCATCTTGCTGTGAGGCGGTGGTGTTACCCACCGAGCCGCTAGTATTCATACATCATGTTACTAAATCAGCTAGTCGGTTTACATCCCGCTTATATAGCTGTATATTGTTGAATTGAATAGCACAACGTATTTACGTTTAATAAACATGAACATAATCCTTTCTCATTTAAGCTCAAGCAACTTGCTTACAACATTACTAACCACACAGGCCCAGTGAGATGCAATCGTCACATGTAGTGCAGTAGAAACAACGAATTACTTATAAATAATTAATTAGCAGCATGTTAAACTCTAATTAACTCAAATTAAAACATACCTTGCTGGAGTGCTCAAAGTAAAATTAAACTTATTTTCTTCAATTAAAGTGCCACCAACGTAAAGTGTCTATAGGCCAACCGCACCGTTTTTGCGGCACAAGGGAACTAAGGAAAAAGGACAAATGCAAAAGTAAAGGTAAATATTTGCAGTCTATCGGCTCAAGCGATTTATCCTGAAAACAGGGATAATGAATTTCTGGTTTGTACAGACTTTCCTATATAAGCAATAAATGTTAGGAGTCCTACCTCGTGCTCCCGTGCGAGTCGCCGTCCTCATCGACTGGAGCTACAGAACAATCGGTGATGCGGTTTATATCCCGTGTTTTGATTGGCGACGTGATTACGAACAGCTTGAGGATCCGTTATTTAAGTGAGGTTCTTTTCGTTGTTCGGGATCACGTCATCATATGCAATACGTTGTGTCTCTCATTCGCGACGCAACACGGCCAGCGATTGCAATTTTGTTCCATTTCAACGCTTAGTCGGTGACATCCCGGGGCTTTTATTGCTGACAGATGAGTAAGGGGGAAACCCCTGAGGTAACATAGCCGGTCAGGGAAATACCAGTGTTTCCTGAGGCTTTGCTTTACTCCTCCGCACTGCTTAGCGTCACTCTGCTCGGTTGGCTACTCCATTTGGGACGCGCCCCGAATGGCTTCTTCAGCGCTCTCAGCGAACAGCTTCTCAGCACTCGCCCCCTGGCGTTGCTCACTGCACGTCTGCCCTCTGGCGCTTCGGCGTGTAATAGCGCCAACTCGCACATGCATTAGCTGTAGGTGCCATTCCCACTTGAGAAGCTCCACAGCTGCGTGTTTTCCCCTTTTTGTATTCTGTATTTTGGAGAGCCTTTTTCTCTGCCTTTTCTGTTATCCCTAATTATTTTAAGATGTCGTTCGAGCCCCAGTCCTGCATGTTTGGGTCCTCCCTCCTATACTGAAACAATAAGTTAATTATTTAATAGTTTAAAGAGTTTTAAGCACGATATCTGAAGGTCCAAATCAAACTTTGCCCTGTGCTTCATGGCTCAACAATGGGCCCACCCTGTAGGACCTTTCTACAGGTACTGGTACATCGAGGATTAAAATGCCCACTGGGTTCCAAATGACTCTCTTAAATTAAACCTGGTCGTCTAAGTTTGACACACTTAGTCATTGTTTATCAAATATGTAACAGTTTTTATTGTATTGCACATTGCATCCTTGTGATGAACTATTATGGTGGCATGAGGAAATCTCTTCTAAAGGGAATGCAATTCTTGACAGCGCTCTGGATTAGGCTGAAGGTTAAATGCCCACACACGCTCTCTAATTTTGTTTACACCTGCGACTCATCTTCGGTCCAGCAATTGATCATGCTCAGAACATTTGAATTCAGCTCTGGTTTGCCAGTGAGAGGCACCATCTACAGTGATACATCTTCATACATCATTCATTGTAGTGGTCTTGAGGCTTGAATACTGGGTAGGGGATTAAAACGAAAAAAGAGATAAAGATATTATAGCATGAAATCGATTCCTGTGAGTTATGACGCCGCCGTTTGAAATGACAGTATACAGAACAAAAGCGATTCTTAAGAAATTAGTCTTAATTAGTTAAGTAGGTAATTGTGGAAAGAAACACAATATGGCTCCCCGGGGTTGTACCTTGATACACCCATCATACAATTAAAAAATCCAGCTGCTAATTAACATGTCAGTTCTGTTGTTTCCTGGTACATCACGAAAACCTAATTGCGACAACTCATTTCAAACAGACTGCGTACTAATTAATGATTATGTTCGCTAATTTGCCGCACAAAAAAAGCACTCGGGAGAGAAACCCTGATCTTTAGCAGATGTTTGATCTTATTAGAACTTCTCAGTGGCTTTAACCTTCAACCGTGACATATTCATCACTGCTGAATAAATGAACACTTTACTCTTAAACTTCTCGGTTTGGAAATATCAAGAAAATGTCACTTGATCAAATTACTATGACTGCCTGCAAAAAAGGAAAGAACGCTATTACGTGACCTTTCTATTCTACAGAAACATATTGCTCATATCTGTCTTTTTTTTGGATCACTAAGTCAAGGCTATTGCACAACCGAGTTCAGGGAAGGATTTCAATTTGAATTTCTAGGGTCAAACCCAATAAGGCACTCAATACGAAAGTAACGTGCAAAATATGTTGAACGCAGCATTCAATTTCATGGGTTTAGCTGTGTCTGCATCATTGTTTTTACTAGTTTTACTACTTTATTGACAATGAAAAATCAGCCACCTCAACAACTCACTCTCACTGATCACTGTATTATTTACACACTTGCTCGGTGGGTAGGTCCCGGGTTCAATCCCAGGGTAGAGCGGCCTGGGTCCTTTATGTGTGGAGTCTGCATGTCCTCCCCGTGTCTGTGTGGGTTTACTCTGGGTACTCTGGTTTCCTCCCACAGTCCAAAG
>JAUZST010066611.1:0-16068 GCA_034779995.1 Parotocinclus haroldoi | reverse complement strand
GGAGCTTCAGATATGTTGGTGTGATGCAAGTGTAGTGGCATGGCACGGGAACAGAGGTGTGTGTGTGTGTGTGTGTGTGTGTGTGTGTGTGTGTGTGTGTGTGTGTGTGTGTGTGTGTGTGTCTGAGACAGCTGCATGGGGCTCGAGTGCTGTGTAACGTCTTCAGGACGAGCTAAAGCTTATGGATTATGGATCGTGCCTTACCAGGCCGGTTGCGCGCCGGTTTCGCCGTGACTTGACTTGCTTAGATGCGTCCTACCCGTGTCTGCATGGGTTTACTCCGGCCACACTTTCCCCTCACGTTCCAAAGGTTAATTGGTGGCTCTAAATTGGCTCGGTATGAAGGTATCTGACCGGTATTGATGTAACTTTTGCTCCTGTAAGCCGCCGTAAGCAAAGGTGCCTCTCGGTAATGAAACTGTGATTGAGAAATTTTTGTAAAGGCCTCATTTTTGGCAGCATGTGTATCGAAGCTGTGTATAAATCTGTTGATTGGGGCCGCTGCAGATTTTAATAAATTGATGAATTGATGCGTGGGACCATACAGTACTGTACTCCTGCTAAATGTTTTTGCATTGCCTTTTTTTTTCCTCATGGATGCCTTTTCCTGTATATAAAATGTGCAAGTGGTCTAAACTACCACGTGACTAGTCTGCTCAAAGTCCATCTTAAACGCTTTGCCAACGAATAGTCGTCGTACTGTGTTGCTCAAGGGATATTGAGAAGGGGGCCGGGGGGAGGGGGGGGAGGGAAGAGTCTGAACACGTGAACAAATGCAAGATTCGGGATGTAGGACGTTTGGATCCTCCAAATGTAATCGCGGACTTAATTAGCATTTGTCAGAATTACTACATATGTGTACTTTTACGACAGTCTAGGGTTTCGTTCATGTAAGCGTTCCCGTCCTCAGGCATGCTCCGCATGGGGCAAGCTTCTGACATATTTCTACAACTGTTCAAGAAGTTCTAAGACGTGGGATTCTGAAGCGTAGTCCCAAAAAAGCAACTACAACAATCCGAATGTAACACTAAAGCATTAAATGAAACCGTACACTTGGGATGTATCATGTTCCTGCATTTAAGTGGCTCTGGCTGCACAGGTGTGTGTGTGTGTGCGTGTGTGCGTGTGTGTGTGTGCGTGTGTGTGTGCGTGAGTGCTTGTTTGGACAGATGTGCGGGCCTGTCCCAGGCCTTACTTGTCACTGATCAAAGCAAGTGTTGAAGTGGAACAGATTCATAGGCCATGTCTTATCAGCTCGCACCCTGGCCCTCATTCATCAGAGTCGGGTCCTGCTCCAGCTCCGTCCCCATCCCATTAATCACACACACACACTGCACTCCTCTCTCCCTGCCCCAAGTGCCGGAGGCAGGGGAGAGGGCAGGCGTACGACCCCGCGGGCATGGGTGGGAGAGGATGAGGGTGAGGCCACAGATAAAATGGGACAGGCAGGAGGAAGTTTTGGACCTCAGAAGTCCCAGTCAGGAAACACTGCAGAGCGACGGACACCGACTGGTGGACGTTAAGGCGCGGCAGCCTTGCTTACTAATCCCACAGGCGTTCCTGTTTCGCGCTGCCAACGCAATCTAGAGACCGTGGTGCGTATCCGCGTACAGGCCTCGGCTCCTCTGTCTCGCGTGCGCGTCTTGTTTCTCACTTGCACTACCTTGTGTCTGTTCGTTTGGAATATTCGGATTGCCACGTTCAGTTTGGATCGCAGACTAGGCGGTTCAAACGCGAAGCGGGAACGAACAGTGGGAGCTTTGTTTCAGAGTCGGGTAGCGGTTTTGCGATCTGCGTTCAGAGGCATACATCTCAAACCAGTCTGACACCCCCCCCTCCCCCCGCCTGACTGGATATTTTCTCCTTTTTGCCATTATCTGTAAAACCTACTGATGGCACTGGGCATGAAAATCCCAACAGATCAGCCGTCTCTGATCTTCTCGCCATCCCTGCCACCCAAGACCCTCAAATCACCTCGGTTTTCTCTCACCTCCGGTCTGGAGCAGCTCTTCTTCATGTCTTCACGCCTAAAAAAAACATCGAGCTTCACCGAAATGTGTTTGGCCGCCTAGATGTTCGCATTAACAAACAGTTGGAACAGGTCGACCTAATCTAAGGGTACGTTATATTTTAGGACGCTGGCACGCTGCCAGGTTGGTATGTGCTGGCTTTCTTTAGCAGGAAACGACGATGATAACTGAATTTCAGTCATAATTCCGTTTTTTTTTTTGAAAAAGGCTTATGGAGCTTATATGGAAAGGTTTAGACGGAGAGCCAGGACAAAGTCTGTTATTAGCTACATCCCAGGCCTGCTTACCTTGTGGTCTTGCTTTAACGTCACACTAAGTAAGTTTATTTAGCCTGAAAGCGCCATCACTCTGAACTGACAGCTTTTTAGTCTGTTCGGGCTCATTCCGGAGGTCTCATTATAGAGAGTGGGTTACTGCTCCACTACACACCGCTCTCAGGCTGCAAATCGATGGCCGGAATATGTAGAAATATAATCACGCTTCTGTGACCAGGTCAGGAACCTCATTTTATTCTGATGCCACCAGGGTTAATTCGTCAAGCATGTTTGGCAGCCATCTATTCGACTCTTGTGCTCTGTGTGTGTGTGTGCGTGTGCGCGTGTGTGTGTGTGTGTGTGTGTGTGTGTGTGTGTGTGTTGGGAACGCGAGTGTTGTGCTTGAGGTGACCAACCTGAACCTCGGCTTTATTTATGATGCACTTTTGTGAATGCATTACACCTGTCAGTGAGAAATAAGTGACGTACTTACACGCTTTGACGGGCTCGGGGCCGAAGACGTGAGCGAGCGAGGGGGAGAGGGAGAGAGAGAGATAAGAGAGGAGGTAATTAGTACATTCATCTTTTTTATGATATCATTTTTCAGACGTATATGATCACAATGTAAATTAGAAATAAGGAGGGGACCAGGGGAGAAATGGAATTCATTTGGAACAGGTCAATCGGCCTACAACGGGTGGAAAGAGAGGCCAGGGGTAATTTATTGAGCTATTTGCCACCCCGGTCTTCTCTCTCTCTCTCTCTCTCTCTCTCTCTCTCTACCTCTCTTATATTCTCTCTCCGTCTCTTTCTCTGTTTGTCTCTCTCTCTCTCCGTCTCGCTCTCCCTCTCTCTCTCTCTTTTCGTCTCCCTCTCTCTCTCTCTCCCTCTCTACCTCTCTCTCTCTCTCTGTCTCTCTTATATTCTCTCTCCCTCTCTCTCTCTCTTTTCGTCTCTCTCTCTCTTTTCGTCTCTCTCTCTCTCCCTCTCTCTCTCTCCCTCTCCCTCTCTCTCCCTCTCTCTCTCCCTCTCTCTCCCTCTCATGCTCTCACTGTCAGCTTGGACTGCCATTGGCTTTCTTTATGTCTCTAACTGCCTGCCCTCATGGCTGCGTGTTATGGCTCTCACCATTGATCCGCTGATTGTGCATAGCTCCGGCCCTGGCTCACACACTAGTGCACACCAATTTCACAACCAAGATAGCGGAATAAGGACCCCCGTACCTACGTAGTCCACAGATCAGCTAGTACTCTGTATGGAAGCACATGATGGTGTTGGGATTCCCACGCTTTTCACCCACATTCGGCAGTCTGCAATAAATGCTTATAAACAGCATTAGGCTGGTACTCATGTTCATATTCCCGGCTCCAGCTGCTCTAGCTTTGGCCAGTGTCCACACTGTTCTGCTGTCTGTCTTCTGTATGGCTGACCTGTGTATCTTATTTCAGAAAGAGTCCCCCTCTACCTCCAGACAGTCCCCAGCTAATGGCTATTCCAGCGTTAACAGTTCTATCTTGGTAAGGACGCCCACATATCAAATAAACGACCTCGCCACCCGACATGAACCCACAGAGCTCCCCTATTAATGCTGTCTGTCGGTATTTAGGATGTTTTTGTATGCTTTTTATTTTGCATATTTACAAAACATTTCAAATCTAGTATCAGCCAAGTATACATATCAGGCAGTATGACATACAGCACTAAAACCAATCAGGCATGGAATTAAAACCACTGTCTGGTGTCAGTACTCACACTAGATCTGTATCATCCCTGAGCATGTTTGACCCCAAAACTGCCCTTTTATAGAGACGGGCTGAGGCCTGGTTCAGTGCAGTCACACTCTGGGCATAATGTGAGTATGCCTTTAGTGATAAAAGGATTCAACTTGACTCAGACAAACTCTGAAAGCATGTAGTTTGAACTGCTATAGACAAGAGATTTAAATAGCAGAGGCTGTAGCAATTTATATAGACAGACAAAGTGTCGAACTGTATCAATTTTTAATAAAGATTGGGGAAAAAAAACAGTTTTATTCCATAAGGTAAGCAATCTCTAAACGCTGTTATCATTAAGAAAAGTATCTTTTAAGCGTGCGATTGCAAAAACAGTTTCAGTTTTTGGCCATGCAGAATTATTTCTGTGCTTCACTAGCTGGCATGCCAACATTGAGCCAGGACTTATAGTAAAACATGAATTCACGACAAAAAAAATATATATATATAAAAAAACACAAAACAAACTTTGAGAAGGATGTAAGAAAAATGTCTGCTTGCAGCCGACTGTCCATTACCCCTGAGGGTTAAATAAAAACAAAACATGTTCAGTACCACTTAGTTTTAGATATATTTTTTTGTGTAAACAATCTACTTTTTATACATAGAAGTAAATAACAGACAAGAAGCGTGTAGCTTCCGTTATCTCAGTTCACAAATTGGTGTGCAGTAATCCACACACCTCACAGTCTCACACCTGTGTTAATAAGATAAGATATTGTGTGTGGATCTGTTTTTGGATCAATTCCGACACAGAGATCATCGGTGACCATGTGATAGATATGCCATGGAGAGCCTATCACAGAGCTCCTGAATCAGGCCTGGGAACGAACCCAGTGCTTAATCAAAGAGTGATGCTAATGGGTGCTTGCTTAACCCATGCTTCTTTTCGCTTTGCTGTTCTGGAACCTGTCGCCAGCATCCTGTCATATTCCTTTATAAACAGTGTCAGAATGACAGCCTTGTTGTTGTTTAAGTTAATAAGAAAACTCTTTCTTTCTTTTATGGCTGACATTATGTTACAGGACCTGCCGTCGACCATCCAGCCCAAAGCTCGCCAGGTGAATAAATATTCTCAATTTTCCACTTCATCCTAGTGTAAAACTCTTTTTGCTATATTTGGGTGGGGGTTTTTTTTTTCTTCCGAATTATAGAATTTCTCCATCCAGGTTTTTCTTTGAACCTTCGTAAGAATGTGGTGGACGGAAAACCCGCTGCTTAGTGTTAAAGCAGAGGACATTGTCAGGAAGAGACGGTAGTGACTCACTGGTTAAGGCTTTGGAATATGAATTAATTAGGTTGTGAATTTAAATCTAGACTCTATCTACCCTTTTTACTGCTTTACCCGCTTTACATGCCGTAGTGAAATATTTCTGTGCCCCAGTAAAATCACAGCAGTAAAAAGCCAGTGTGATTAAATTACTATAGGTCCCACAATATCGCAAATTCAAAATCATATATTTAAAAGAAATCTGGCGTCTGTACAGTACTGTGCAAAAGTCTTGGACCACTATGAGATTTGTTGCTCCAGCAATTGTATAATAATCGTATGTAACAATGTCAGTGATTGGGGAAAAAAAAGAAAAGTTGAACGTGTCACCCAAAATGCTATTTTGTAGAGCCCTTTATTCCAGTCTTCATAAGCTTTAGTATATCTGAACCTCAAGCTATTTCAGACTGTCCAAGGATCAACTTGGTATCATGATGAAGCTCTCAGAAGCTGCTATTGCTCAACTATGGGGGGGGGGACACTAAATACTTACCCCTGTGGCCTAGAGAAGCTGTTTTTGCTGAATATTTAATCTCATTAAATGGTGACTAAAGACCTTTGCACAGTACTGCATGCTGTCATATTTCACCACTATCGCATCAGTGACATTCACACAACGACATTGCAAGTGCGAAAGGAGTTACACAGGGAGTGGGTGTTTCACAACCAGACAGATTGAATGGAATTCAAAATCCTTTTTGACTTCCCTATTTACTTGCAGTTTATTGTGTTATTAGGCACCGTGGTGGTGCATTGGTTAAGGTACCCAAAGGTTGAGGATCAAGGTGTGTTGTGAAATAAGTTATAAGTCCCTCTTTTTAAAGGTTGTCAAAACAAAGTAAGTATCATTTATCCATTTCAGTTGTTGATGCATGTTTAGATTTGCTATGACAGGAATTGAATTCACTCCAAAACGATGCCGTAGGTCACAGTGAAATCATTTCTCACTCTGTTATCGAGTGCATGCGCACCCCATCACAAATTCACACCCTTATCCCCTCCTACTGGCTAACAAGTGGTGTGTGGCCTCTCCTGTCACTTTAACAAATACATATCAAATAAATATCTGTTCATTTGTATGAGGCCTATTTTGTTATACATATTCCACAGAAATGACCCAAGAATTGTATGGATTGCAGCCTAATTTAAAGTTATCACTTAACCTAGCAAGCATGTCTTTGGACTGTGGGAGGAAACCGGAGTACCCGGAGTAAACCCACGCAGACACGGGGACGACCCAGGCGATTCCACTCTGGGATTGAACCCAGGACCTTCTTGCTGTGTAGTGGCTTTTCGTTCATCTGATATGCAATATTACCTGTGAGGATGAATGTAGACGTTTGAGGAAAATGTAATTAGTTCGAGTCCCTTTAATATTGTTCCACAGCGTCTCTTGCTATGTGAGAGTCAGTTACGTTATCAGATCAGTTACTTTGCCCAAAATGTTCTCCTTTACTGTTGGTATCTCATTACTCGTGACTGAATTATTTGTTATGACTTGCATGCTGCCAGCTTAGTAGTGGACACACGGCCAGTAGAGGGCAGCATTGGCTGGATAAACCAAAATTTGAGCCTTAGAGTTTTGTGTTTGGCATTATGACAAATTAGGACAGAAGAAACGAACACAACCGTTTCAAAATGAGACCTGTTGGAAAAAAAGGAAGCATGAAATTTGCAGCATGTGTAAAAATGTGTGAGGTCATCCACTGCCGCATGGTATAAGGTCTGATAACGGGTGTCTCAGACCTTATTATATATCAGATGTATGCAGTTAGGGTGTGGTACTTACACTCAGCAGACCTGAGATCTTCTGAACAGCTGACTAAGGATCTGTAAAGGATGATTTCAAGGACACAAATAGATTTGCGGTGCTAATAATGATAAACAACAATATTTCCCGACTTTCCTCTTGGGATTAATAAAGTGATCTGTCTGTCTAATGACTATATAGAATTATTTTTAGAATACAGAGAAAATACAGGACGTTTGTAGTAGCACCGGTGAAACTAAAATAAAAACAGCTGCTACAGGCTCCAGTGGAAAGTATTTAGTGTGATCTCCCCTTACATTTGAACAGCAGCAGCATCTGACAGCTTTATCAGCTTCATCATGAAAAATTCTTGAAAAAAATCAGGGTCATTTGAGAATGAATTAGTATTTTTGGTATGTTCTCCCTCCTGCTATCCAAGCATGAGCTCACAGTGATGTTACTGAATGCTTGGCTTTCTCTGTTGCCAAGTGCCTCCATAAATGTGACTGTAGAAGACAAAGACAGTCAGATTGCTCTTTTTTTTTCCAGATTTCTGCACGACTGTAAGTCACTAAAGCTAAACATGAATGACATTTAATAATGCTTGTCACTGCCCATAGTTTTCGCTTTAATTTTCCACACATTAACTAGAACTCCTTACATAAGTAATTTTATCATCGCTCAACCCCACATGAAATCCTGACCCCCACCCCCCACATGCACCCCTGCGCCACAGCCCACTTCAGAATGTCTTTATCCCATTGTCTTTGTGGTGCATGATGAGTAAAATGCTCTCACATTTTAGATCTGCAGACCTACAATCAAGGGTAAAATATCAGTCAAGGTAAGACCACGCCCCATCTGTATCATTCACTAGGCGTACTGATCAAACACGTTGTAGTGAAGTGACCCGTGTTGTTCAGTGAACGAATACTGTGATGTGAGATGAGTCTTGACTGGTCACTCGTGAAAGGCGGATCCTCAGAGCGAGTGTGTTGGTTGAGTGTCACACACCACTGTAGCTAAAGTCCCATAGACCCATTCCCAGGTCCCTCACATGGAAAATTTAGCCTGATTTAACCTGTACTGGAGCCCAATGTGACCCAGAATGCCCTTTGTCTGTCTTGTGTTCATTCATGTTCCATATAGATATAGATATATAGATAGACATTAATGTAAACGGACATTGATCAGATGGTTTTTAAACAGCACATACCTGTATCAGTTTTTCCGCTTTAGGCTATATGTTGATGCTCAGTTTGTCAGCAAGGTTTAAGCCCTCCTTCATTGGGTAATGTCCATAAGATCATGACCAGGTATTTGGGAGGGTGGATCTGAAGCCAGTGAATATAGATACCCAGTTAATTGGCAACACTGGGTACAAGGGTCAGAAAACCCCTAAACCACAATAGTCTCACACGTCGTACCTCTTCAACCAAGCATCTTTTATACCTTCTCGTTTCTCTAGACTCATTCTCCTCCTTTACTGACGCTTCCTCTTTAAGGCCCTCTTCAAGCTGATCCCTCTGACCTAACGAATTCATAAAGTCAGCTTTCTAACGTAATCGTCCTGATCGTCTCTCTTCCTTCAGATTTACGTACGAGCACAGTTCGAGTATGACCCAGCCAAAGACGACCTCATTCCCTGTAAAGAGGCTGGAATTCGGTTCCAAGTGGGAGACATCATCCAGATCATCAACAAGGACGACCATAACTGGTGGCAAGGCCGAATGGAAAGCACCAAGAACAGTACAGCCGGTCTCATTCCGTCACCCGAGCTCCAAGAGTGGTGAGCAATGCTTCTTTTAGACGTGGGAAATCTCAAAGCTGGACACAATCAGGCAAGGACACAGCTGCCACCTAAAACTTTAATTTCTTGGTTTGCTTTTTTCTTCTTTTAAGGCGGGTGGCCTGCATAGCAATGGAGAAAACCAAACAGGAGCAGCAAGCCAGCTGTACTTGGTTTGGCAAGAAAAAGAAGCAGTACAAAGACAAGTATCTAGCAAAGCACAGTGCAGGTACAATCTGAGTGCAATACTCTTCTGAACATATAAGCATACAGCCATGTAGATAAACACGGACAGCAGAGAAGAGTTCATTGCATCATTTCATTAGTTTTCAGCCAATCAGCTGTCATCATCATCAACATCAATGCATGAGCTGTAAAAACGTGGACTACACAATCTCAGAGTTGGATTATGCATTTCATTATCACTTACTGAAGTAGCTGCGAAAGAGACTGGTGCCCCATTCTCATGACATGCCCTTTGAATTCCCGGATAGGTTCAGGATAGGACAGCCCTTAACCGTCATTAGGATAAGCCAGGGCAAAAACAGGGTTTAGAAATGTATCCACACTTATTGAATATCTTTTTAAATGTATGCATTACCGTTCTGCAATGTCAGTTGTCCAAACATTTGTATTAGACTGTAGTTCCTATGGGAAACTGGGCGGTGAGGGTTGTGTAATACTTTCATAAAGGGAAGGAGGTCTGGTCATGGGGAGCAGTATGTAGATGGTCTGGTTTGCTCGGTTTGTATGTTGTGTTGTTCTGCTCGTGGCCGAAGGTCGCTGGTCTGGGAGCGGTGCAGACACTTTGGCAGCAGAGCAGCAGCGTGGCTCAACTTTAATCCTGTCTAAGCTTATTGAATCTGGATAGCATACACCAGAGAGGGTGCGAGAGAATTACACTGCCTGTTTCGCATTTAGTGAATTCCTATTTTGTATTGAATTTTTGGAAGTGTCCAAGCTCTGATTCTGATCTAACTAACTCTTATCCAGAGCGCAACCTACTGATCCAATCTTACAGTCTAAGCACTTGTAGGTTAAGGGTCTTGCTCAAGGACCAAACAGTGGCAGCTTGGCAGAGGCAGAGGTGGGGTTGGACCTTCAGGTCTGTAGCTCAGTACCTCAAGCACTAGGCCACCACAGTTACGAAAGGTGAAATCATCAGCCTTGAACAAGCACTGTCCAGCTTCTAGTGTTCTTCTCCAGAGCAACTTACAACTGATACAAGCTTACACTCCAAGCTATTGTGAGTCATGGGACTTGCTCAAGGACCCTGCAGTGACAGATTGTCAGATGTGCTGTGATTATCCTTGTACAACTGTTCTACCATCATAAACACACAGGGTGACTGTTCTTTTGTCCAGGGATCTTACTTAGTGAGTTAGGAATGGGTCAGACGACTCTTAAATGTTTAAGTACTATGTTGGTCACACAGGATTTTGGGTAAAACCCAAAATAAGGATGTTCTTAGGTACGAGGTCACTTAGTTTTACAACGTTATGGAAACCCTATCCCAGTAATTTAGCAGCTAAGACATGACAGTCTCAGATCAAATTTGTCTCAGTTGGCCAACATGTGTGTGATCTCAGCCAGAGGAGGATGTGTTCATCATAACAACGTGGTTCTTCTTAAGGTTATTTTCCCTTATGTATCCCAGTGAGTTTTTCCTGGCCACTGTTACCTCTGGCTGCTCATTGGAGTTCTTGATGTCTGCTCTGCAACAATGTCTGTTAAACAACCGAAGATCTATTAAAATAAGGGTGTCCAAAGTCTGGCTGTAGGGCCAAATGCGGCTCGCAGGCAAATTTTAACTGGGCTGCCGCATCACTCTTAAGAATACATTATTAGTGGCCAGCCACAACCTCTTTTCCTTTTAAGTGACTTTGGCAGGAGTAGGACTACTCAAAGACTTAAACAAGGACCACTTTGAGGTCCAGACTGACTGGTCGCCACTAGCTGACCACTACAAGACACCTGGCATGTCACTACTATGGCTTTTAATCCAAACCTATCACTTATAACGCTGTTTGAGGGCAAAACATCACCCCTCTAGTGGTCTCATCCGCTAAGTTTTAACACAAGCACTATTTGTACAGTATATGTTTTGCATTTAGCGGGTTATGTGACTTAAGGAATATAAGTCTTGCTTCATTAAGCAAGTAATGCACAGAATCCGAGTAATAAAATACAATATAGATTAGAAATACTGTCGGAAAGTACTGGGCATGTTTTGAAAATGCAGTGTTAGGTATCATTTGTTTTTAAATATTCCTTTTTTTCTTTTTTTTTTTGCATGAGAAATTACAGGACTATTAAATTTGTAAAGAAATCAAATATTACTAATCCAGCAACCAACAAGGCCCTTAGCCCCTACCCCCCACACCCACACCATTTCACCGCCCTTTTTCCTTTCCTTTGGGGGCGGTGAAATGGTGTGGGTGTGGGGGGTAGGGGCTAAGGGCCTTGTTGGTTGCTGGATTAGTAATATTTCTTTACTATCAAAAGAAATCTCAGGCATAAATGTTTTAAATAACCTGCAGTAAATTTCACTCGTTATATCATTCTGTAGTTCTCACTCTGAAATTACATTCAATGATTTCATTTAAAGAATATCAGTTTGTCTGTATTTTGTTTTTTTCATATTCTGAATCCAATGTTTTTGATATGGTTTAATCTTGGACTCTGCTGGCCTAGCGGTACTAGACTGTGGACCAGAAGGTCCAGGGTTCAAATCCCTCCTCTGCCATTGTAAGAGAGTATTAATTATAAGTCGCTCTGCTAAATGACATAACTGTAAATATAAATGTAAATGACTCCCTTTGAAAAAAGTTTCAAACACCCCTGTTATAAAACAATGATGGCACCGCCCATCCATTTGAGATTTTGTGTAACAGAGAGTCACCTCCTTTGTTACTGGCTGATATTCGGAGCTTTGATATAAGCAATGGAAAATGGTTAGGATGTTTTAGGTGTCATTCACTAGTCATTTCTAGTCTCGCAGTAATCAGATTTAATGGATGTTTCTGCAGCTTTTAGCTTGAAATTTGCTTCATCACCACTAATGCATGCTAAAGTCTGATGCTGTGTTATTACCTGTAAATGTTAGGTGCACGCTGCATTTTTGGGTTTCGTCGTAAGCCTTTGTAATTTGCTTTAAAACGGATTCATGCAGGGGTTGTTTTTTTTTTGCTGTACACTGTGCATGCTGCTGCTGTGTTAAGTATTGTGGGGTTTTTTATTTGTCTATGTGAAGCCAGTGCTGCGTCAGAGCTTTAACTAAGTACCATTGTTCTCTCTCGTGTCTTTCTGAGCCACACATTGACCCTCTCCCTTGTTCATTTTTCATGCTGTCTCTTTACCAATGGCCTCTGTGCATGTAAGTAATATGGAGTGACTCTACAGTGCACTTTATTTTCTGACATTTTTTGACAGTGATCGTTTGATTTGTGCTCCGGACCAACCCGGGAGCAAAACTCAAACCGTGTCCGGTGTGCTGCATGTCTGCTTTATCTAACGCTTTCATGTTTCTCGTTTACGTTGTTTGATAAACCACTTGCCTATTAAAGTAACAGTACAGTTAATTGTCTGGAGATGATGCTGAATCAGAGCAGGAATCATTTAAGATCCGTTTTTGGAGGATCTTGTCTTATAGCACACAGCCAACTCCTGGTACTGCAGTCACTATCAGCATACACACACACACACACACTCTGCATGTCTACTACACTTCACTGTGAGTCCACCCTGTGCCCTGAAGAGCCTAATTATATTTCTTAAACAGAGTTACATTTCTGTCTTACTGTTTTCTCCAACGAATCTTTAAACAAACACACAGCGTCACCGTAGCATTGCAGTGCTGCTGGAGTATTTCAATACGGCCACTCACTACCCTATTGCTTCACCTTTGCGCGTCTTGTTGCGCAGTTTGTGTTAGTCATCCTCTAATCCTTCATCAGTGCTCACAGGACGCTGGTGGCGGGACATTTCTGGGTGTGAAATATTTCAAGGTTAGCAATGACACTGAGGGGAACTCCAGCAGCACTGCTGTAACCGATCCATTCGTGCCAGCACAACACACACTAACACACCAGCATCACATCGGGGTCACTACGGTGCTGAGAATGATCCACTGTGACACATTACAGTTTAAATGATTGCAATAACATCTCACAGCAAGAAGGTCTTGGGTTCAGTCCCCAGGTGGATCAGTCTTTATGCTCTCTGTGTGAAGTTTGCATGTTCTCCCTATGCCCATGTGGGTTTCCTATGGGCAATCCAGTTTCCTCGGACAGTCCATGCAAATCTAACGCAAAGACATGCGTGTTAGGTTAATTGGTGTCTCTAAAGTGCCCCTAGTGTCTGTGTATGAGATTAATGATGGAATCCCATGGTCCCAAGACCTTGTCCAAGATCAAGCGGATAAAACAAGTGCTTGTGCGTACGGCCACACCTACTACTTTCAGATAATAACAAATAATGATTCGGTGCTCCCTGTGCCTTAGCGACATCTGCTGGCCAGATTTGTGCAACGGCCTCTGGGAAACGCTGAAAAAAAAAGCACAATTCAAACTCAATTCAAATTCAATTCTTCATTCGACCAAAGGTTGTTTTTCTTACATAAAGCATATAAAATACTGTTTCCTGCTATCCTTGTACTTTCTAGTTTGTATAGATTTGTGTGTGTTTAGGGAGTGACTTAAAAGTAAAGTAATAATTAATTGGATTACTTTTAAAAGAAGTAATGAGTAAGTAATTACATTTAACCGAAGTCTTTAGCCATTTGTAATCGATTGTAATTTATTATGTTTGAGTCACTACCCCAAACCTGACGGAAACTTTTAGTGAGATTATGATGCCTCAAAGCTCTGACTCTTTCACCTCTTTCCGTTTTAGTGTTCGATCAATTAGATCTCGTCACCTATGAAGAGGTCGTGAAGATGCCGGCGTTCAAAAGGAAAACGCTAGTCTTATTAGGTGTGTCTGGATTGTGTTTGTAATGAATTTATTTCATTCTGAGCTAGATTTCGAGTCTTGATTTACTCTTTATGGTGTATGTGTGTGTGTGTGTGTGTGTGTGTAGGTGCTCACGGGGTTGGCAGGAGACACATCAAGAACACCCTCATCACTAAACACCCGGACAGATTTGCCTACCCCATTCCACGTAAGCATGGATCTTCTGCTACTAAAACATCTCCGGTGCATGTGGAAGAACGAACAGGTGATTTTTTTTCGATCTTACATATTTCTGCAGACACAACCAGACCTCCGAAAAAGGACGAGGAGAACGGCAAGAATTATTACTTTGTGTCACATGACCAAATGATGCAGGACATCGCCAACAACGAGTACCTGGAGTACGGCAGCCACGAGGACGCCATGTACGGCACGCGGCTAGAGACCATACGTAAAATCCACGAGCAGGGCCTCATATCCATACTGGACGTCGAGCCACAGGTAACTAGCACTAATTATAATCAGTTTCAGCCAGGGCCATCATCAGACACCTGTGCCCCAGGAAAATGTTGCTGCACCTTACTTAGATCACAATGGTAGAAAGTCCATTTTACCCTGCATTTCTGAGCACAGGTACATGACACGATGCAAATTCACTACCCATAATGCCTCAGCATCTTTCCAGACGCTTGAGCAGCTGATCCCTTATGGTAGAGCCAGTTTCTTTCATGTTTGTAGTAATGGACAACAGCAGATTTTAAAAAGTCAACCAGGCAAGGTCATTATAGCTCGTAGCTATCAGTTTTGGCCAATTATTATCAAATAGTGTTAAATGTACTTTGTGTTTGACGTTTAGCTTGTTTTTTAAGCACACTTGTGCCTCTTTTACTGGTCGGCAAGGAAAAAAGTGCAATAAACAGCTGGTCGCATGGGTTCCGACTTTGGGGGCCTAAAGACATTAGATTTGTCGCTATTAGACTTTATAACTTGCTAGAGAGGTCAAAGAAGTCACTAAATCTAGCTACAAATCCCCTAATTTGGCAACACAGCAGCAGCTATCTGTGATTTGGAGTGGATCTAGCACGGAATTGCATGTGAAAAAGCAACTCTGCTTGCCTCCCCCATCGTATACAGCCATAACAATGTAAAAGCTACATTCAAAAGTAGTAATAATAAATAATAATAATAATAATAATAACTGCCAGGTCAGGCTTATATACACTTAACTGACCTGATGCATGTCTTGTGGAAAATGTGGGAGGAAACACATGCAGGCAATGGGAGAACATACAAACTCCCCATGGACGGGGTCCTGGCCGAGACTCAAATCCAGGGGACTGGGGTGACGGTGCTGACCTTCGGCACAGTGCTGAACCTGAGCTAAATGTAGACTGAGCTGGTTTGTGATGATGCTCGTGTGGAACTTTCCCAGGCGCTGAAGGTCTTACGGACGGCAGAATTTGCTCCATATGTGGTTTTCATTGCTGCACCAACACTCACATCAGGCATGAACGAGGTGAGATCATTGTTCTTGTAAACGTCGCAGAATCGGGGTCCAGCTCTGGATTTTTTTAATGCTTTCTTTTTGCATGCTGCATGTGTACCGATTTGAATCTTTTCATTTTGATTGCACTCAGTTCCCCAGGTGGTGCAGGAAGTTGCCCGTAAGTATGACAGGAAGTTGGTCTGTTTCTAGTGTAGAAATAACATTAATTTTAGAAGCTGGTCGCTACGTAGCGATTACTCAAAGAAGAACATGAGCATTATGAACGGTTTTGTTTTAACATTATGGCAGAGACGGTGGCGGGAGCGATGAGACCAAATCCTCCATCGTGTTTTTTTTTTTTTTTTTAAACAAAGAATATGTGACTTTTAGGGTAGGAGAAACGCTGGGCTGTGAGCCAGTAATCACCCAAAGTACTACAAATGAAATTGTATTAAAGGTAAACGATTAGGTGTAGACAATAAATAAAGAAAGAAATCAGGTCACTAAAGAGGCAACCCTGCCTGTGTGTGTAGATATATGGTTTGTTTTTGTTGTTGCTCTTTTTTTTTTATATAATATTTTTTTGTTTCAATTATGTTTAAACCGTATACAGTCGAATCCGGTTAATGGGATCACATCGGGACGTGATGGTTTTGGTCCTAATAACTGGCTGGTCTGATTAAACGAGCTCTATGTTACAAGACGGGACGTGCTATAATTTATGTAACATATTAAATGTTTATTAAACCTTTATTGTACGATTT
>JAUZST010066600.1:0-22382 GCA_034779995.1 Parotocinclus haroldoi | reverse complement strand
CCCATCCTCCATGGGTGGCCTAGATGTTAATTAAATAAATACTAAAAGTATATTAAATTATAGCAAAATTAGGTTAAAATGAATAACAAATTGATAATAAAATTTAAATAGTAATAGAAAAATTATAGAATAAATTAAATTATAAACCAAAATAGATTATAAACTGAGTCCTTAGTGAGAGGAGGCACATTGTCTCCTAATGTCCAACTGATGGAGGGAGTTCCTGCACTCTGGTGGGATCTGCCTCTGCTGTTGAAGACCATCAGAGCGACGCCGAGCCGGAAGAACATCCAAGCGCGCGGTGCCGGAACATCAGCTCTGAGAGAAAAGAGAAAATGTAATTATTGATGGGTTTGGAACACAGAGTCTATTATCCATTACTGATGCCTTGTGCAGAATGAGAACTCCGGCAGCGCTAACTATAGCAGCATAGCTAAAGAAAGGGAACCAGAATTTAACACAGCCAAGAGGCTTTTATAGTCTCTCCCCAGTCGGCTGCGCGCCCCATATGGGACACATATTGGGCTTACTCGCGCCTTATGTGCGCCCGAGCTCACGCTCGCCCTCTGGCGCTTCGGCGTCTGCACCCCAGCCGGCTGCCCCCTTCAAATGGGACGCAACACTGTGGCGCGCCCTTTTATCCTTTTGGTGTTTTGTGTGTTTAGGAGCCTTACGCTCCGCTCTTAATCTCCTTTTTGTTTTTCTATATTATTTCCCCATTATTATCATATGTTGTGGAATACGTCTATCTCGCATCCTTGGATCCTACCAAAAACCACCACATCTCATAACAGGAGGCTGTCCGTGTCGTCATTGTTTCTTAGATTTTGTGTTGGACATATTTTTGGATCCTTGTGCCAGTGGAAGTTTCAGTAAACAATCCAGTCGTAACTTCTTGACAGAGGCAGACAGATTGAGTCCATGATCCTAAAAAGATTCTCTGGGCCTCTAGAGCAAAAATAACACCATTAAGTCACAAGTCCTCAAACTATTAACAACAGGAATTAAGTCATTTACTGTACTGTATTTATTGTATATCAACTTCTTTTTACATGTATGTCTTTTTTACATGTGATGAAATTATTTGGTGTGCCTAAATAAAAGGTGGAATCTATTTTTTAAATTTTATTTAAAAAAATAAAAAGTATAAAAGAAATCTAATGTTAGATTTAGCAACCCTAAAATGTGACCACTGAATCTTCGACTGTGCTGCTTGGAGACATGGAGGAACTGTTTCCCTTTTTCCATCTTCCTTAATGTGGGTCAAAATACACATCCTCTTTCAGGCAAGTACCCAGAAAGTTAAATAAGTTCATCTGGACTTAAGGCTTTCATGGAAGAAATGTTTAATCACTTGGCTAAGTGACTTCCTCTGCTGCTTATATAGCTTATATACAGCTTAGATAAAGCACATTAGCATAATGGCTGACACCAGCACCACTGCATAACAATGGAACCAGTGATTAGTGTTATGTACAAATTTCCATGGGCATTAATTAAAATGTCCGTGTGTGCTATTCACATAGAACTGTGGAATGGTTCCACTGTAAGTTGGTGATGGATCTACCCCCTGAGACCCCTAGGGATTGTCGTTCCCCCATAGATGGCCTCTTTGATTTCCTGTTCAGACTATCATTCCTCCATATCAATAAGGAGTATCAATGAGAGTACACCTGTCACCAGCTCAGAATGCTGTAATTGCAGCTATTACCCAATTCTTTGCGCATAGCACAAGTAGCAAGTGTGCTTATGACATTTATATCATTATACCAATGTACTGTACATTAGATTCAGTATAATCCACCTATCTTACACTAAAGATGTTACAATGAGTGATGAAGCATTTCTCCTTCAAAAACCTTGTGTCTGAACCATCTGAACTGATTCATATATCTGGGATTTACTTACCTGGAATACTGATCATGCATTAAGACACATTGCAAGTTGTCTTAAACTTTAAGCTTCAAAACATTGTTGAGAACAGCAGGATAAAAGCCAACAGTGTAAGCATTCAATTCAATTCAATTCAATTCAATTCAATTCAATTTTATTTAAATAGCGCTTTTTACAATGTAACATCGTTTTAAAGCAGCTTTACAGTATTACATTATCTAAAAGGCCAATCCCAAGTTGAGTAAGCCTAGGGCGACAGTGGAAAGGAAAAACTCCCTAAAATAGAACCAAGACTCAACAGGGGACCCGTCCTCCATGGGTGGCCTAAATGTTAATTAAACAAATACTAACTGTATATTAAATCATAGGAAATTTAGTTTAAAATAAATAACAAATTATTGATACAATTTAAATTACTAGTAGGAAAAAATAATTCAAATTATAAAACAAAATTGATTATGTGATGAGTCTTGGTTCAGTGGTTAAGTAAATGTATTACTAATTAGATTGTGACTTAAAGTCTTGGTTCCACCTAGCTGCCATGACTGGACACCTAAGCAAGACACTTGTGCCGCTCAGGATAAAAGTGTCTAACAAATGTTGCAAATGTACCAGTTTTGCAGTTTAGTTGAGTTGAATCTGCTTGTTTTGTCATGTATTTAGAGACAGTCTGTTGAACTAAATCTCCTCTACAGATGACTGGACATAATGACCGTGTGCCTTAACGCTAACCATGAGAGGACACATCCCCTCCTAGCTGAAACACTCCCTACTCAAATTACATATCATTCCAGATGATATTTGCACTAGCTTGTTCCACTTTCCCTAGTACAGTCTGCGAGAGGCCTCATCATGCCTAACATAAGCAAAACACCTGCTGTGCTATTGTTCCACAAGTCAGATGAGTGCCATACCTTTTACATTTTAGAGACCATTGGGTATATTATATCTATTGCCTTGACAAATGGTGCTGACAAATGACTGGATACTCATGATTGTGCAGATTATAAGTAGTTTTATATGTTTTCTCTTCTCTTGTGCAAACTGTCTAAGAATGGTATTTGGCATATGAGGTTTAGTTTGATTCAATGCTAATAAAAGGTGAGGAATTAACCCTTAGAGACTGAGGATTATTTTGGTGGGTGTATATTTATTTTGCATGTATGTGTTAAGTTTAAGTTTAAATTGAAACAATTATATCAATATACTGCATCAAAATGCACTTGCACGAAATCACATTTCATAATATGCAATAATAAACAATTTAATTTACAAGTTAAGGTCACTCCTGTCTCTGCTTTCTACATGCAACATAAAGTATACATACCATTCAAAATGCTTCAATTTCAGAACGCTAGAGTGTGTTTTTTTGCCATGAGTTTCCATCAACAAGAATAAATTACATAATATAGTGCTTACAATTATATTATATTAAATTATATATAGTGCTCTCTATTATATTGCTCTGGGAATAAAATAGTTAAATTACCAGGTACTTGATTTAAAAAGTGTTATCTTCTTCCAATGAGGACACAAGCTTATATGGCTTCCTTTTTCCTGAGTCAGATTTAACCATGCAGACATCCCATTATCAAATGTCACATCAAACAACATTACACAATATTAATACCAATATCTTCTCAACAGAATTTCATTTTATGAGCAAATGGGCTGCGTGTCTGTAGTAACGTTATTTAGGGTATATCTGGTTAGCTCGCAAGGGAAGTGTAGTAAAAACAAATCATGGTGATTCATCTTCATTTCAAAGAAAGCCAAGAAAAAGACAATGCTGAAACAGATGTGTTCATTAGGACCTTGAGAAGATAACTGCTACTGGCATGTCACACGCTTTTACACTCCCTTCCAAATCACCATCTGACAAAAGCTGTGGTTTATGACCCTGGCTACCATGACAACTAGCTTTGCATTAAAACCCACCTTCCTATGGCCTTCTATGATTATCTGTTAGCTGGCCTTGCTCCAGAAAGAGTTTTTATATACAACTTCTCACAAAAAATAAGTGATAATTCAAAATGAATATGAAACAAATACAAAGGAGCATTTGATTTAACTTCATTATACAAGAATCATCAGAAAAGCAAATGAAATGTCAAAGAAAATTGTTTGTTTACGCAAATGAGATGCAAACGCAATTATGGTGATTGAATAGCAAGTGACATTTTTATGGGGGTGAACAGAAGCATGTCAAACTGGACGCGAGTGCCACACATTGACTGTTCAGTAGGGTGTATGGTCAAAACACACTGACAGTGATGGGGCATGGACAGGATCACATTGTCACAGCAGTTCTTTTGGGATCCATTGCCACTCTTACTCCATGGCAACTTCCAGCTCAAGAAGTGTTGTTAGAGGCATTGGATTGTTTGGCAGATGTCTTTCCAGTATATCTCAAGCATATTGAATGGAATTCACGTCTGGAAAACATGAAGGCCAGCCCATGCGATCGATTCCTGACTCGTGAAGCATGTTGTTGACGAGATGTGCGTGGTTGCATTATCGTCCATGTAAACAAAGTTGTTTCCATCTGCTCCAGCATAACGTACCACTATCTCGGTATTGGAGATCTGACTTTTTTTCGGTTGTGTATATGTCCTTTATAATAAATAAATGACACCCACTTTTACTTCATGGATCTGTGATATCGCATTTGATGATATTCATAATGATATTCATCATTTGATTGCCAGTGTTTTGCCATTTTTGTCATGTAATCATAAGTGACAAAACAAAAAGTAACCATAGAAAACTGCTATAAAACAATAAAATAAATAAAACCAACATAAATACTAGCTGGAACTAAACTGAATTACAAACAAACATAAACAATAAAAGTTCAAACTTACCATATTAAATCTGGCAGAGATAATAACTACCAAAAGGCAACATGATATTTTTACATATATATTATTTTAGAGTAAAATTGATTATTTAAGTAGCGCCAGGATTCGGATCAGCAACATGACATTTAGCTAGTTCATATCTCAACAGGCACATCAGCTTCTATAATCATCAAAGGGAATTGCCTCCACTGAAACTAATTAATACATATTTACACAACATTTAATGAGAGTAGGAAGGAGAGGTGCATTTAGGGACCTGCTCGTAATAATAATTACTGAGGCGCTAGGCAACTTGTTTTGCTGATGTCCCTTAAACCATTGATACCGTAATTATTATTATCTTACGCTTCTCTTAGCTCAATTCCTCTCATGGTCAAGCAAAAGTTACAGCTGTGTAGAGCAGGAAGGGCCTTTTATTTCACCATCTGTCAGACTGGCATGTGTCATATTTCTGTTTTGATGCTTACAGGTATTCTGGATGTGGACTGTTAGATTGGGCTGTCTTACAGTAATATATCTTTTCACCAGGAGGCCGATTAATTAAATCCCAGCTATGTCAAAGCCATCTGTATCCAAAAGGTCAAGAGATCATATTTAACCCAATATTCTGGGTAGAAAGAGTAGCTTTCCAGCCTACCCTGTCAGTCAGATAATCTTGGACAACTGTGAGCTTATGAATACAAAATAAGGCAGTTGACTCACTCATATAAAGATGTTAATCTGCTTATGATATTATGTGAGTAACATTTTGAACACAGGCAATGACTACCTCCACATTTCTCAGAAATTCCAGATTCGTAGGTGCCAACTTATGGAGAAGATATATCTAGCAGGTCAAGATGATGTTAAATAAACTGAGGAAAGACCTGAATAGACAAACCAGACTCAAAATTTTAAACCAGACCTCTGTTGTAGAGGGACAAGAGAAAGGATTATAATAGGAAGCATATAGGCGATTACTCTTTATAGACAAACTATGGCAGTAAAATGGGTTGTCTTGAACTTTGACTGAAATTTATAGGTTTCCACCGCCACAATAAGTCAGGTTTGTCAAATTCGGAACTGTCCCAATAAAACATAGTTTATTGAATAAATATATGAATCATATGAATAAAAAATGGTCTGCACAGTTTGATTAAGAAAGTGGCTGTCTTGTACAATGCTCTGACGTTAATACCATCAGAAAAATTGGAGATTCATTGAAATTCCACTTGTTAACACCAGTGCCTTACCCTACAGTTTCGAGTCTCAGAATAGTGCAGTTTTGGGGGACAAATTCCACACTAATTTTGTATGAAAATTCTTGTTTTCCGAAGACGTTTGACTATAAAGTATGTGATTATAAGTAGTCTTAATCCCATTAAACCTGATTCATGCTGTCAGACATCTGATATTGTCCACATCATTTTGTCAGTCCTCAAGATTCTAAAGCTTTTAGAGATGAGGGGCTGAACACTATGGACAAAGCCTACGGCCGAATTTAGACTAATGTAACGCTGTCTACCAGGGTGTAATTACAAACCCCCATGGGAGCTGCTATCTGTTCCCCAGCTGGGCCTGTCTAATGTGAAGGGAAGAGAACTCCCTCTCTGCAGTCCAATCCAAAAGCACCCAATACACACACACACACACACACACACACACACACACACACACACACACACACACACACACACACACACACACACACATATAGGAGTGTAATGAAAAGAACATTTTAATTATTTGTGTGAAATACTGCCATAATGACATGAATAAGCATAATCTACGACCAGCAGGAATTTTTGATTTAACTTTTCACATTTCAAGGCAATGTCACTCTTCTCTCAGGACTGACATGAGCTCCCCAAAATGTGTCTCCATGGTTGTAATATAAACAAGTGTTTATTGGCTACAAAAATTGTAGGCTGGTGAGACACTGATAACATTATTGGGGACAATAATATGTTATTCAAGAATACACAAACTTGTTATAAACAATACATCAAGTTGGACAAAGAAACAAATACTGATGTTTTCAACATTTCAGCTATTTATTTTGTAATAAAGTATTTCTAATAATGAATTTATAACCTGGGGCCCCCTAATAGAAGAACCATCCCTAAACTGTCCACTGAGTTGGCGAAGGCTCTTGACTACATGTAGTAAGCTAAGCAGAAGGCTGTGAGTCTGTCACTGTGGCTAGAGGGTTTTGTAATGCAGTTAAAGTAATGGAAACGCATAAGAGGGCGCTTTCATAGATTGTAATCTCTTCGATGAAAATTAACGTCTGAATTGTTGAATATTGGTTATCAAGGTTCTCCAGTTGTGTAAAGCCCTCGGAACGAGCAGGTATAATAATGGTAGGATTAGCCGGGCACTATGTGTGATTGGAGAAGATGCAGCCTGTGTGGATTAAGTTCTGGCCCCCATCCGGGCTGAATAGGAGTGTTTTGTGTATCTGTGAGGAAGGATGAGCGAAAGCGCGCCACTGCTCATGCGCTCAGTACGTGCGCCTGAAGAACAGGAGATGCTGCTGATCAGACAGCAGTGTGATCTCATTTCATCTCGCGTCACTCCGCATTCACAAGTTTTATGGATCTGCGGACGTTTGGGCTAAAAGGACACAGCGTTATTCCTTTTTACTATGATACGCCTTGAGGATTACAGCAAGGCGTTTTTACAATCGCGTCCTTTCTTTACGTAACCTCCTAATTACTTGCGCATTTCTCCTTGGTCGGAACCAGATGCGGTCAGATTACGCGCTTGCAATAATTTCGGGACATTTTGCCTGTCATTCTCTAGATCATTTTCGCATTTTCTTTCCATTTGGCTTTCATTCCTGAATGGGAAAGGCATGCCACGCTACTGTGAGGTGTACTGGATAAACAAAAGCCAGCACTGGACATTATTTAGGATCCGGACATATCTTGATGTACCTTTGCCGGAGACGTAACCTTTTGGAGGTAATGTTATAAGCTTAGTTATAGGTAGTGATAGTCGTTGTTGTTAGTACCCTTTATAATTTCGTATTTCATTATCAGAAGGTTTGATGCATATTGGAAATGGTGCAGTGCAACGCACCAGAGGCCATAACATCTCACCTTTCGATGTTTCACTGTGATTGTGACTGCTTTCAGTAGTACATTTAAAATATAAAAGGATTTCTTTTTGCCTGGGCCTGTAACATGGATCTGCGCGAATTAATGTGTTTTACTCTGTTGCAAGATAACCATTTTCACTGGTAATGTCAAATACATGATACTTTAGTTTCAGAAATGCATGTCTTGTTTGTTTCTGTTTCAGTTACTACTGCATCATTCGGCCCAAGCGAGCCCTCTACGACAGGACCCAAAACATAGCCAATACAACCTTAACCACAGCTTTTCTATCATAAACCAATCGATCTAGAGACTGGAAGATATGCCATCCTCTCTGGAACTGTGTATTATGTTGGCTATCTGTGTGTCGCTGTGTCTTATCCATTTGCCAGGGACTGGTGGCTCACTTTTGAATTTTCACAAAATGTGCATATGTGCCAGTAACATTGTCAGCTGCTCAAAAATGAACTTAACTATGATTCCACCTGACCTGCCCAAATATACAGAAGTGCTTGATCTGAGCTACAATAGCATAACCAGACTACGTGCTGAGTGGACCACATACAAACATCCCAAGCTCCACAACCTTTTATTGAGCCACAATGGTTTGCATTTCATCTCTACCGAGGCTTTTGTTAACGTCAAGCAATTGCGCTACCTGGATCTGTCCTCCAACAGCCTGCAGCAACTGGATGAATACATTTTTGAACACCTGCAGTGTCTAGAGGTGCTTCTGCTCTACAACAACCAGATTTCGCAAATTGATCGCACAGCCTTCTCCGGTCTCATCCAACTGCAGAAGCTCTACCTCAGTCAAAACCAGGTGTCCCGCTTCCCTCTGGAGCTAGTCAAGGACAAGACAAGGCTGGAGAAGCTGAGCTTGTTGGACTTGTCTTCCAATCGGATCAAAGATCTCCCCATCCAAGACTTGCAGAGCCTTCCAGCCTGGCTCCGGAATGGACTCTACTTTCACAATAACACTCTTATCTGTGACTGTGAACTGTACAGCCTAATGGCCCACTGGTACATGCAACGTCTAAACTCAGCTGTGGACTTCAAAGAAGAATACACATGCATAGAGCCAGGACCTGAGAAGAAAGTTTTGCATGTTTTTAAGCTGAATGTGTATTTAAACTGCAGCACTTTTAACGAAACAGTAACGGAAGCCTTTTTGGAGCAGAATCTCACCCTTGACTGTGACACGCGGCAACAAAACATGAAATCCAAGACTTGGATGTTACCTGGCAACGTAGAAGTATTGCCTGGAAACAACCAGAGAGCAGTAGTTTTAGAAAATGGCGACTTAAAGATCAGTTCAGTAAAACTTGAGGACTCTGGTCTGTATACTTGCTTTGCTATGAGCGAATACTTTAATGAAACAGTGTATGTGATGGTGAAAGTTCACAACTTTACTTTCAGTGGAACTGGTGAGACCCTCAACACAGCATATACTACACTAGTGGGTTGTTTGGCTAGTGTGGTCCTGGTACTCATCTATCTGTACCTTACCCCTTGTCGCTGCTTCTGCTGTCCAGGTCATGGAAAATCAAAGAACAATCACGAGGACAGTATCCATTCATCCATGCTCAGTGCCACCCCAACTCATGAGGATCTGGCAAACAAAGCGGACGCCAATAGACATGTTGCCTTCATAGACACCAAGGACCTGCAGGGTCAAAATGGGAAAGTAAACCGCAATGGGGAGGAGGAGATGGAAGATGAGGCTGTGCAGGGGAAAGGGAAGAGGAAGAAATCAGTAACAGACTCTATTAGCTCAGTCTTTTCTGACACACCCATTGTGGTCTGAATGTATGATATCCAGTTCAAACTAGGAAGGCCATTCTCTAATGGATGCAAGGAGAGTGGATCGAGAGGTTTGACCAGAGACATTGATTTATTGAGGCTTTTTAGAAAAAAAAGCAACAGCAATGAAGCCTGCAATCTTCAGTATGGATTAGTCTTATATATTTCCTTTTTAAGCTAAAGGACTAGATAAAGACGAAAAACCTTTCCAGCATTTGAATCTGTAGCACTTAAGTACATACTGTGAGAAGGAAAAGGTTTTGCCATAGATAAGATTCGTTTCTTGGTGAATAGGTCACAAATAGAGAAGACCTATTCAACAAGAAATTGACAGTATTTATCATATAATCAAGATTCATTAGACTGATAATGTTAGGGATTTAGCTTTATTCTTTGTAGCCATTAGTGCTTATGATATTTATTCTTCCCTTCCCCAAATGCTATCTTGCCAGCATCACTATGTTATATATAGACTTCAGTCATGAGTCATTGGTACAGGAGTGCCAATCGTTCACCACCGTTACATTGAATGCTGAGCAGTTTCAAGTGCATTTGAAGGAACATAAAAAGGAATGAATGTAGTTTGAAAAACTCAGAGCCTCCATACTTAAAGTTGACCATAGTAAAGTTAGTGGAAGCTTACTGGCATAATTAATAAGTAAAATCAGAGAGATCGTTCATGCCATATTGCATTACTTTTCCTTCACTGAGAAAGTAAAAGGAGCTGTGGACATTAAACCAAAGTTAAGTTGCATTGCAATTCCAGAGACACATGCAATAAAGTCAGGAACTGTTTGAAAATAAGGTTGCAGCTATTGCTGAGGTTTCTTTTAAGAAGCTCAGGCTACTTTCTTTACAAGTTGGATTATTGTTTGGGTCACTGTAGCACCAAAATAGATTTGCTCATAATCCAGTACTTTAAAGTAAATTTAATTAGCATGTTGTGCAAAAGGAAATGTTGTTCTTAAAACAATGGCTTAGAATCATATTATAACCACTATAAGATTAACTGCTAAAATACAGCCTATTTGCACACTGTCATTTGTGCAAGGTTGTCTGCAAGAGACAGATTTCCTTAATGCTCATGACCTCTTAAAACCGCAAAGACATCCCTGTGCTTTGAGGACAAAACTGACAACAATAATAATTTAGAGTAATTCAAGATTGAAAATGAGTTCCAGGCACTTCTGATTCAGGGTTATTTGCATGCTTTCCTTGCTTTAATCATCGCTGAGTCATCCATTGTCAGAATGTTTTGTGAAAGATTGGTCTCATTTCTAATCGCAACCCAGGCCTCTAAAATCCTTTCAAGCATTTGTTAGAAAACGAACAGAGACATGAAATTGGTGTTTTGCATTAAAGATTTTTGGAGAGAACCAGAATAAGCTCAGTTGTTTGAGAGTGATTAGTGCATATTACAACCAAGCTAATATCATATGATTGAGGGATTAGTGAGTATTTGTGTGTATATTAACACATTGTCAAAAGTCACTTGTACTGATTTATAACGCACAGACAATGTAGCACTCAGCTGAGATGCCCTGTATCTTTATCCCAGCACCATTAAGGATTTGAATAGCCTGGTTTGCCATTTGCACAGAGTGGAAAGGGAGTGGCTTGAAAGCCATAATGGAGCATTTTCTTTTATGACTCTTGAACTGGAAAGCGAGGGCAGGCTAATTCACAGCATTCTTATCTCTATGATAATATCTTGAAGTAATTTAATTCTAAGCAGAATCATTGTTGGTGCATTCTGTTCACCATCTGTGTAAATAAAACTGCACAGAGTGAGTGGTAAGCCTGTCCTGTTTGCACAATATCACCTCAGGAAATAAGTCATGGAAAATTAGAGCACCTTTGATGGACAGCGTCAGGCAGTGGGCAGTTTAGACCTATCAAAGACCTCCTAAATTGAAGCCAAAATCCTGTGACGTGCTGGTATAATCACCAAGGTAATATCCAAGAGAAGAGACCAGCGCCTGTGTTATTTTTAAATATTCTCCACCTGGGCATGAGACACAACAGCCAAACGAGTTTAAAATACACTTCGGCTATTGTTATATTTTATTTTGAGTATCGGTCTGTTTTTTATCAGTTCATCATCCTGCATTTATGGGCAGTGCATTGTGTGTTGCTTCAGTGTTTACAATGTTAAAACAGCGGTGTTTTCCTAACCAGCAAGCAATCTCATTTTATTTTTATGTTTCCCTATCAGGAGGGCTGAAGTCTGCTCCTGGGGATCTACTCTACTGCAGAGTGTGGTTTAATATAGAATGTGTCAAACGTGTCAGTTTAATACAGCTGGCTCTGTTGTTTCCTAAAGGGTTTGCTTCTGTGATTCAAGGTTATATTTAAATATAAACGGATTAAAAAGACCACAAAAGGGTATAAAAATAGGGTCTCTTTTATATATGGTTCCTTAGGCAGATTCCACTGCTGTGACACATTGCTGACAAGCATTTTGTAACATTATCTATGTAGCATTTGTTCCTGTCCTATAATATTTCGAAGATCATTACAATGCATTATCGTTATGTCGGTATAAAAATAAGTAGGCATACATAGACCCGAACCTTTGCTAAGCCATCAAAGACTGTAACTATGGAGGCAACAAAGCACTGTATCACAAACGAGTAGGCTAACAAATATGCTCCTCTTCAGGAATAAACTGTTAAACGTGGAGGTATTTGTAACTAAACACACCCTGAGAATTGCCTTGACTTTGCATTAGTCCATCCAGTCTGTTTCGTCATGATATAGTAAAACGTATGCACATTCAATTGTGTATTAGTGTACCTATTAATTAACTAGCCACTTTATCACTGTGTGCGAGTGAGTCCTATTCCTGGTGTCCTTTTAAATGCCATATATGTAACAAGTATGTACTATTTCACAAATTACTGTGTATGTCAAATAATTGCTCTTGTTTAGTCTTGAAGCTCTGGGTATTAAGAGACTATGAATATAAAGTGGCTGTGTCTGTCTATTGTGTAAACATATAGAATGGCTTTTAGTATATTACAAATACACCATGTCAAAAGCACTGAAACAAATGTCTTTAGTTTTGTGAACAGAACACAAGTGATAAATCCATCCTGCTCACAGAAATTACAGCAGTACAAAGTGAATGTATTGAGGGTGGGAACAACCTCAGTGCAAATATGGCATACAGATTGTACATTCTCTACAGTTTCACGTTTCGATATACAAAGACACTGGAACTGCTTATGCCAGACCGGCAGAGGCTTTAATGTAGGTAATTACTGAATTTGTTAATCCGTTGCAAAACTAATTAAAAAGGTTCTAAAATAAAAGGAACTTCCTTTTGGAGTGAAGTTAGCTTCTATCATTAGATATTCAGTATGTGATTTAACTATTTTGGGTCAAATTCAAGATCATAAATGCTCCTAGTAGCCTTTTACACTCAAAACTGAGAGTGCTTTAGAGTGCTTTCCTCAGCAAAACAAATGCATCGTGAGATTCTATTCTCTTGTAAGCCAATAATTTCTAGTATGGTGATACCTTGGTTCTTGTCATTAATTAATTCAAGGAGGCTCATCAAATAGCAAAAATGATGAGTGCAAAGCAATTTTTCCCATAAGGAATAATTAATGTACATTCCAGAACCCCAGAAAATCCATACTGTTCAATTGTGGCCAAAAGTTTTAGATTTTCACAAACCTAACAAACCTTTTTGTCAGATGTTTATATAGTATAATGAAGTACATTTATACACATTCAATTGTTTGTCAACTTTTTAGTCACAATACAGTACATCCAGTTAAGCAAATACTTAATAGTTACAGGGTTGACCATATTTCTTTATGACTTGGAAAATCTTGAATGTTTGCAACCAATTCTTGCCTAATCAGTGCTTGGAGCTGATCACAGTTTCTGTTTTTTTTTTGTTTGTTTGTTTTGTGGATTGACCACAGGTTCTAAATATGATTTGGATCTGGGGAGTTTCCTAGCCATGGACCCAAAATGTCTATGTTTTGTTCACCAAGCCACTTGGTTATGACCTTCGCCTTGTGACATGGTTCAGGTCAAAATTGCTCCTGGATCGTTGCTTTTGAAGGATGTTTGGATACAATTCCGTATTCATGACAGTGTTCCTAGGCAAAATTTTAAACAAACCCACTCCAATGTATGAGAAGCAACCCTACATCTTAATAGTGTCAGGATGCTTCACTGCTGGCATGACACAAGACTCATAGTAGTGCTAACCTTTTCTTTTCTGGACAATCATTTTTCCAGATGTCCCAAACAGTTTGAAGAGGACTTCATCAGAGAAAAAACACTACCCCAGTCCACTGCAGTCCAATCCTTATACTTCCTGCAGAATGTTAGTCTGTCCTTGCTGTTTTTCTTGGAGAGGGGTAGCCTATTTGCTTTCCTTCTTGACACCAAGACACCCTCCAGAAGCCTTCGTTTGACTGTGCATCCAGATGCACTCACACCTGCCCTCTGCCCTTCCTGAGCAAGCTCTGCACTGGTGGTGACGCGATCTTGTAGCTGCATTCATTTTAGAAGACAGACCCTACTTTCTTGGGTGCACAGAAGCCTTATTCACTGCACTTGAACGATTCTGCCTGAAGTTCTTGATCTTGATCTTGATCTTACAAGCAGTAATGTCCTCACCTGTTCTCACCAAACCATTTTGATGCAGTACAACGATGACTGCAGTTGTTTCTGATGACTGCAGTTTTGTTGCAGTTGTGAGGTAACAATGCTTAACGGAAGAAAACTTAAAAGCACCAGTCTGCTCTTCTAATGACATGAATCCTCATTAACCTTTTCTCCTGAGTTAATGAGATCTAATGAGATGTCAGCAGGCCATTTTGTTCGGCTGGAATGCAGTAATCTTTGTAGTTTGTAGGGTTTTTTTGCCATTAGGCAATGACTTCATCTGAACATTCTTCGCAATCTAGAGTTAATACAAATAACTACCATAAAAACTGATGCGGTAAAAACCTTTGTGAAAACCTAAATTTGTGCCATTGTCAAAACTTTTATCCACAACTGTAGAAGGCATTATATGCATTAATGGATTCGTATTGTACAGTACATGTGCTCCCTAATTTACGATGGACAAACGTATATAAATCCATCATAAATTAAATATATTATGAACCAAGGATTTTAATATAGCGTATATTGTATTTTAGCAGAGACATCCTTATGGTTGAAAACACTACAGTTGACCAAAATCAATAAACACAAAGATTATTTAATAATAAATTGTTGAAATTATCTCATAGTAATTTATTGAGTATGGAAGAAAAGTAAAAAGTAAAAGCAAAACACGATGGTGAATTCAAGGCACTAGCCTAGCTGCTAAGCTAACTACAGTCTGAAAATGTTCTGGAGGATTAGATTCCAGTTTTCCTTTCGGATGGCTGTTATAAGTAACCTTTTTGGACCCATGGTCCATAAAATATTTGCACTAAGAATGAAAAAAATTTTCACTGTAGATGAAAAAAAAAGTGAGAGTGAGAGCTATTGGGAAATCTGAATCACTGTGTACAGAATTGGGAGTTTCAGCTAGAACGAGTCATGTAGTTCAGCTCATACACTGTGTACTGAGCAAGCAAAAATGCATAGAGAACTAAAATTAAGGAGTTCAGAGGAAATTGGAACCAAGGTATTTAGATTCTTTCATTTTCTAATATTTTTTTTTCTAATAATAGTTGCCTTCTCACCATTGCCTATTGTCCTGTATCCCATCCCAGCCTTGTGCAGGTATACAATTTTGTCCCTGGTGTCCTAAACAGTTCTTTGGTCTTGGGCATGGTAAAGAGGTTGGAGTGTGATTGATTGTGTGGACAGGTGTCTTTTACACAGGTAACGAGTTAAAACAAGTGCAATGAATACAGGTAATATGTGCAGAATAGTGAGCGCCAGAATTCTTGCTGGTTGGTAGCTGATCAAATACTTATTTCAAGCAATAAAATGTAAGTTAATTATATAGAAATCATGCAATGTGATTTGCTGGGGTTTTTTTTGTTTAGATTCTGTTCAGACCTCTCCATTCTTTGTAGGTGGAAAAACTCAGCACTGCATCAAATACTTATTTTCCCCATTGTATGTTGTTATTGAAGCAGGCCAACAGCTCCAGAAGTCCTACAATATTTGCATCTTTAGTCTGTGACCCATGATGCAACTCTGTAGTCTGAAGTGGTTGAAACTGGAGTAAAAAGTTACTCTTTGTACAGTTTCCGATCATAGTTAATGTGGATTTGCCAGATCACATTGTTACCACCTAACGTGCTCGTCGCATTGCAGTCAGTGGTTTACAAGCCTAGCTGCTTGCAACTAACTGTCCAAAAGCTAAAGGCACATGAATATGTGCAGATCTTCTACACAGAATTTGTTTTTAGTTTGTAACGATTCATACGTTAATAAATGGTTCATAATGGTCAGCAAGTTTAGTGGCATGATTATTTACGAAATAACTTTCTCACTCCTGACATTTAGGCCAACAGAGCAAATGCCAAAATGTACAATCATGATTGCAGATGCTAACTTGGAGAAGTTATTGATTTATTGTGATTTAACAGGTTAAAATTAAATTGACATCTTAGCTAGCGATCACAGAACAAAAATCCATATTTTAATGTGAAATTGTGTGGAATTGCCCTTAAAAACACTGTTTAATTTTCATACATATTAATTTTAATAATACAGTTATACTTTAAACAAGCGTGTGTTAAATGTGCTTAAATACTGGATATAACTACAAATTACTTTTTTTTTTAAAAACTACTACAAATTACAAATTATTCAGACATTTCTTGGTTGCGCATGACAGGAGTAACAATACAATGCCATCTTCTGGTGAGAGACGATAACTGCATGCCCCCACTGTACTGTAACTGTAACAGCACTGTAACGTTGTTGGTGTTACCCAAAGAGACTTGAGTGAGAGAGGGTGTGCACGTGTGCCCTGCCACGAACAGGCGTTCCCTCCTTGCACGTCATACTGCTTGATAGGGCCCATCCCCTGCGATTCTGCATTACAACCCCCAATCAGAAAAAATGGATCATTATGGAAAAATGTCAAAAGAAATAAAATAAGCGCACACATTTACTTTGACAATAATATAACTGCAAACTGTATGAACCCAATACATTTCATGTTTTGTTTGCATTTCATTTCTTAATTCCAGCGTTTCAGGCCCGCAGCAAATTCCAAAAAAAAAAGTTGGGATAGCAAAGCATTTATCACTTTGTAATGATGCCGGTTCCTTTTCACAACTCTTAAAAGACATTTAGGCACAGAGGATACCAAGCAATTCATTGTTTCAGGCGTTATTTTGCCAGATTTTTCCTGCAAACACGTCTTAAGGTATGCAAAATATTTCCAAAATAAACATGTTAAAAACATGTAATACTTTCAAAAAAGAACTAAAATACTGATACACCTGATCATAGTAAACATTTCAACTGTGTGATGGTCCATCCACAGATCATGGGTTTACAGTTTAGGGTTGCAGCATTGCCCTTTACACATTGAAATTCCTCCAGACTGCTTGATACCATTAATGATATTATGCACTCTAGAGGCAGATATATCCCTTCAAATCTTTCTAGGAGGAACGCTGGTTATACTTTACCATATATACCATCTTTACATGAATTGGAGTTGCAGATCAAGCATGTATGAACATTTATGGGATAAACAATAGACTTTTAGGCACCCTGTCCAAACAGAAATGTGTCCAGTGAATTCTGGGTTTGTCTCCAGAGTCTCCCACACAACTATCATAAGCAGAGTTTAAACAAGATACTTTAGATGCTTTACAACCTGAGGTTGCTATACGTATTCACAGTAATGTAATATATCCAAACCCTAATATATTTCTATTACATTTTGAAGCAATTTAATTTGAAATCATGAATAACATTTTCAACACATAATATTACATTTAATAACTCATTATCTTATTAACTTATTATCAAGCATGTAACTTCTTCGATTTATTCATCCCTACACAAAACTACACTGCTCATAAAAATGAGGGGATATTTGATAATGGAATATTTCGTTTTTGAAATATCCCCAAATTTTTGTGTGCAGTATACGCAGGCTACTTCTTAAAAACATCAACTTCAGTAAGATTTTAAGTCAAGCATGCGTAGCAACTGAACACAATGTATTATATACTGACCACAAAAATGCTCACCCCCCCCTAATTTTTGTGAGCAGTGTATAATAAAGTAGTACAGGTGTGCGCAGTTTAATGAGCTGTGAAACAGGTCGTTGAATAAAGTGGATTTTGAATTGGCATTATGATATAAACACACAGTAGTTTAGATACAACCACAATTCCAATGAAGTTGGGATGTTGTGTAAAACATGACTACAATACTAAATACGATGATCTGCAAATTCTTTTCAACTTGTATTCAACTGAATACACTACAAAAACAAGATGTTTAATGCTCAAACAGATAAAATGTATTGTTTTTCGCAAATATACTCTCATTTTTAATCCAACAGTCAAGTTCAAAAGTTTAGAAGAGTCAGAATGTTTCCCAGCCTGCAATTGCAAGAAATGTAGGGATTTCATCATGTATGGTCCATAACATTATCAAAAGATCAGAGAATCTCTGCAAGTAAGCGGGCAAGCCCAAAAATCCACATTGAATGCCCATGACCTTCGACCCATCAGGCCGTTCATCATTCTGGAAGGAATTTACCACATGGACACTGACATGAAAACCATTATCAGTGAACATAGACAAAATCATATATCAACAACACCCAAAAACGCCACCAGCTTCTCTGGTCCAAAGCTCATAGGAAATGAACTAACATAAAGTAAAAAGGTGTCCTGTGGTCTGATGAGACCACATTTCAATTTGTTTTTGGAAATCATGGACATTGTGTCATCTGGGCCAAAAAGTGAAAGGACTGTCCTCATTGTTATTAGCGCAAAATTCAAAAGCCAGCATCTCTGATGGTATGGGGGTGTGTTAGTGACCACGGCATGGGTAACTTGAACATCTGTGAATGCGCCATTAATACTGAAAGGTACATACAGGTTTTGAATCAGCATATGTTGCCATCCAAGCAACGTTTTTTTCAGGGACGTCCCTGTTTATTTAATCAAGACAATGCCAAGCCACATTCTGTATGTGCTACACCAGCGTGGCTTCATAGCAAAAAAGTATGGGTACTAGACTGGAAGCAGAATATAACAATGCAATGTTTTATTCCTTCAACAATGTCTGTTGAGCTTGTATTTAAGTTGTACATCAAGCAAAAATGGGAAATAATTGCACCTACAAAGCTTCCCAAAGCTTATTGGGTGTTGTTAAAAGGAAAGGTGATGTAACACAGTGGTAAACATGCCCCTGTCAAATTCAGTGAGTGAATATTTGCAAAAATAATAATACAGTTTATCAGTTTAGACATTAAGTATCCTGTCTTTGTAGTGTAGTCAATCGAAATACAGGTTGAACAGGTTTTGCAAATCATCATATTCTGTTTTTATTTATCTCTTACACAACGTCTCAACTTCATTTAATTGGGGTTGTACACAACACAGTGATTTATTCTATTTTTTATTCAATGTTGTTTTTGGGGGCTTTTTTTAATACTAAAAATATTTTCAGCTTTCAAGACTGCGATTCCCTTTTCTGTCATCAGGAGTCGCAAGAGTTCGCTTTTACTAATTTTGTATCGTTCAGGTGTATTGGACTTAAACTGGGAGGCTATTATTTTTGTCTCCTATTAATGTATAGCAGTGTATATAGTACATCAACAATGCTGAACAATGGCAAAACGTAAGTAAACATTTTTATTTCCAGTAGGTCCATGTAATCAAATCAAAGCATGTGTGTTCATAGTTAATAAAGTGGTCATGTCATTATTCCTGCAGCACACCCACAAAATATGGCACAGAAAAGAATCATTCTGTGTATACATACAGCAGATTCAAATGATGTGTAACTTCATAATCAAAGTGTATAAAATTGGAAACACAATAAGCAATTAAACTTCCATATCTATGGGCTGGCTTTAAAGCAAAATAAAAAATAATAAAATATGAAATTAATAAGCACATGTAAGCATTGCTTTCGCAACAGATATCCTCCAGCATAACAGTTGCACATTAATTTTTTTTTAAATCAAAAATAAACAACAGTTCTTATAATGCTCACAGCTGATTTTTGGTATGTATATATGGAATTGGAATATTTGGACTATAGTATTGACCTTTGCAGGCCTGGCTCATAAAATATGATTGGATAGTATACATTTAGGTATAAATGAGCTATTGATTTAAAAACATTGATTTGCTGGTCAAAGAACACCTTGGTTGCTGAATAAAATATCTAAGGCTGAATTGTTCCATCGCTCTGAGTGGCTGTAGGACCTGAGGATTTATGGAACGTTGTCTCCTTAAAAATGAACCAGCAGTTTCCTCCCCATAAGATGAGATTGAGGAAGCCTGAAATCTAGAAAAGCAACAAAATAAATCTCAGAAAGACAAACAGAGCACTTCATAATTTTACACCACACAAAAATACCCTCTAATTGCTTAACTTCCTTAGATGAAAGTTACTACCAGTCACTGAACTGTTTGTTTTTTTAAAGACTATTTCGCCTTGCTTGGTTATTATCAAATGAATCACAAAGAATACAGTCGAATCCGGTTACGTATAATTTTATTCGCTTATTTGGACCAAAATTCCACTTAATCGGACCAAAGAATGTGAGAGGCGAATAAGAAAAACAAGTCGCTACCTAGCGGATACAAAGCGGATCAGTGATTTATGGGAGGATTTTTGGGAACCCCGGGAGAATTTATGCTTTTATCACAGGTCAAGAAGTCTGAAAAGTGGCGTTGACAAGAGCAAAACCAGCGGGAGTTGAACATGTTTTTGTTCAAGTGCAGTCCGTCAAGAGAACGTGTATATATCTATATACTGTGTTGTAGATTGTTTATAAAAACTTGGATGCACATTTATTTTAATGTATTATTTAAGTTGGTAAGCAACAGTAGTTTTTATGTGTATGTTCGCTATACGTGTAAATCACACAATAAAGGTTTAATAAGCATTTAATATGTTACATAAATTATAGCACGTCCCGTCTTGTAACATAGGGCATGTTTGTTTAATCGGACCAGCCGGTTATTAGGACCAAAACGATCACCTCCCAATGTGGTCCCATTAACTGGAATCGACTGTATACTGATGTAAACTGAAAGTAAAGTGACGACATGTAGCTAGAAAGCTTTACAGTGAAATTTATGTGCTAGCGAGTCCAGGCAAGGAACTGAACCTGGCAACTCTGTCACAGTTTTAGCCCGTACTAATACTAAATACAGGCATGTGCCATTTAACAAACACATTTTTTGATCGAACTGTAACTGATCAGACATTATCAGAGTCACATAGTCTTTTATGCTACTGTAATGCAAGCATAAAAAGTCTTTTACAAGATAAATGTGTGCAAAGTCGTATATGTAGCAGAAATACCACTTAAAATTCGAATGGAGTGGTACAGTCAACGTATCACTTCCTCCAGGAAATACACAACACATGCACACATGAATAATCACACACACGCACTGTAGAACCAAATCATAATTACACATGATGGAATATAAACATAAACCAAACTTTCTGGCTGCACACAACCAAGAATAAATTAGTTCACTTGAGGAAACAGTAAATTCCATTGATTGGATGATTGGAACAGACAATGATTGGATGGCCGTTAAACAGCACTTACCTTTGATCTTAAAAATTAAAAGACAACATCTTAACAAAAAGCTACAGAAAGATGTGCGAACACAAAATGTTCGGAATGTGCTGCTTGTGACCACTTAGTATGTGCTACGTCATACATTTGAAATGGATAATTCAGAGACAATGTACCTTTCTATGCCAAAAATCATAAATCATTTTAACTGGCCAGGCAGACAATTGCTTTGGATGGGCATTACCACCCCCTGGGAAACCTAAAGCTAACTCTTTGATAACTGACTATTGTAATTTTCTAATATCTACTGCTGATCACGACTGATTATTTATGCCCAGTAATGTGATTTATTGGTAAAGACTAAAATTAAGCTGACCAAGTTTAAAAGGCAAACATTCACCAAACTTCAATACTCATCATTCTTACCACTGAGGAATTCAGAGGGCCGAGGGCAGGAAGGGCACCAGGTGTGCAGTTGGTACCATGCTCCTTACAAGCTTGGACTACTAAAATAAGTGAAGTTGGACTTGTAGACCATGTTACATCAGTCAGGCCTTTGCCCCAAGCAGAAGACGCCACCAGCCACAGGAAAGTGAAGATTCCTGTTATTAGTAAATCCTGTCAAAATAAAGTAGGATTAAAGCCATTGTGCAAAAGACAAACACAGATTAAATCTAATGCCGATTGTTTCATGCTTTCACATCTGTCGCTCTGGGGCACACCTGGTAAGTTTTCACAACTACAAACTCATTCCTGAGGAACTTTGAAACATGACAGGTGAAAGCTCTTGGTGAAATGAAGCAGCCATAGATGTAATGGATGGTACAAAACTCGGGAGTAGGACAGCATGTGTGTGGAGTAAGCAACCAAACATGGAGGGTAACACAACTTAACCTTTAACAATGCCCATACAGACTGTTAGTCAGTACACACACAGACACACAGACATACACACACAGACAGACACACACAGACAGACACACACAGACAGACACACACAGACAGACACACACAGACACACACAGA
>JAUZST010066589.1:0-22384 GCA_034779995.1 Parotocinclus haroldoi | reverse complement strand
TATTTCTAAACTTGAGAAACTGGTCTCCTCTGTCCCCAGACGTCTGGTGAGTGTTGTAAGAAGAAGGGGGGATGCCAAACAGTGGTAAAAAAGGCCTTGTCCCAACTTTTTTGGGGATTTGTTGACACCATGAAATTTGGAAACAACATATTTTTCCATTAAAATGATGCGTTCTGTCAGTTTTAAATTTTGATCTGTGATTTGTGCTCTATTCTGAATAAAATATTACATGTTGGCACCTCCACATCATTGCATTCAGTTTGTAATCACAATTTTAGTGTCCTAACTGTTTTTGTTAAATGGAATGTTGCAAAATGACATTTTTTGCTTGTGTACATCATTATCAGCATGATAATGAAGTGTATCAGCATGTGAAGCATGGCAAGTTGAGGTTATTCAGTTTTGGCCCTTTCATATTTTACATATTTGGTTTAGATGCATTCAGTAGTGCTGTGATGGCTTACTGTGTTTCTCATTATTTGTGGCAATATCTAAAAAGCTTCCTATTACATTCTTTCAAGTAATACATCGCTAACAGAGGATTAGGATACATTTTGTTTGTCCTACGTTATAATTGGCTAATTGTGTTTGATATATGAAGAAAACATGCGTCAGAGGTGCATAATCTGTAGGTTTAATTTTACCTCATACAGCAGGCTCTATCTCTTTCTCCATTAAGCACACTAGATTTCAGCTGGCTTGATGAACCATGTCCAATTAATAGTGATTAAATGCTGCTCTTATTTCCAAGAGATAAGCCATCCACTAATTTTTGGATGTTTATGTATTTTTTTTTTCCAATTAAGGAGTGCATTGACCTGACACACCTTGAATACCATTACAGCATTTGGTCTAAGCCTTTTTCTTCATATAGTACATAATTTACATGGATTTATTTAGGGTTTAGCTGTAGCTCGTAGTCATTTGTTTAGCTTAGTCATAGTAATTAAAAGTGCAGTTTTAAATAAGTGTATTAGAAGTTGTAGTCCAGTCATCCAGTGCAACTTGTAACACACAGGCTTATAATGTTCAGTGACCTTAATGTTCAGTGACCTATCTTAAGAGATAAGTACAGGATAGAAAGATAGATATAGACAGACAGATAGACAGACAGATAGACAGACAGATAGACAGACAGATAGACAGACAGATAGATAGACAGATAGATAGATAGATAGATAGATAGATATATAATCTTACTCATTGTCTGTGTTATAATATTGTGATGTTTGCAGTTAACTGTCATTTTGTCAGTGATATTTAGCTTTGATTGAAAGTGTAACATTCATTGCTATTCAGTCAGTGTAAAAATGGACTGAAGGTAATGTTGGGTGACACTGATATATTGCATCGATTACGGCACCACAAAATATATGCGAGCTGCCTGTCTAGAAAACCTTGCATTATTTTTAAATGTGGTTTTACTCAGCTTTGATATGATATTGTTTGATATCCTCATTTAGAGATGATTATATACAGTAAATATAAAAAAATCCTTATTTGTCGCAGGTTTTCTGTCAGCTGTTTTTCCTGTGGCACTTGGTTGTAAGTAAAGCTTTGTGTTTGATTGTATATTTTAAAAAAAATTCTTGTTGAGAACAAGCAGGTTGCGTAGCAACTCTCTCTGTACATTTAATAATACTGGTCTTGCACTAAAACATAACCCACATGTTGGTTGATTAAAAGGAAGTGAAGTCCACTCTGGGGGAAAACAAACAAACAAACAAAAAGCCCTTCTCAATCTGTTACCTATTAAGCTGTTAAACTTGTTTATGCTGTCATTCTAAAAGGCTTTCAAAGATTTGGAATGTCGGAAAAGGTGCTTTGAATGGGCAGGGTCAAGGCAAGTCACTCCTTGAAATAAAAGCACACTAAACTGCCCTTCTCCACAGTGTTTGGACTGGAAAGAAAGGTAAATGCATGTGGGTTGAACTAAAAATGAATTCTTTTCTGTTATGACACTGTGTGCTTGACCATATATTGAGTGGTGATTCACTGATTCACTATTCTGAATCAGATAGCTCTACATACCACTTTTATTAGACAAATCGGATATCAGCCAGCCAGCCAGCCAGTGTATGTAATACACATTTGTTTATAGTCTCTTGGTTATCATGCGGTTATCATAAAGTTTATGTAAGCTTAATTTATTGTTAACCTAGAATGGTTTGGTTAAATGTGAATTGATTAATTGGTGTGTCTAATTGTAAACAGCCTGAACGAAAGTAATCAAGACAACCAACACAATGCACGTGTGCTTATCAGGTTTTCTTGATTTTTACATTTACAGTAGGCCTACTGGTCACATTTGGTCCAACAAAGATTTGATTACAACCAACCGCAATGAAAATTACAGATCACTCTCAGGCTGCAGTTAGTTTAGCATAGCAGCTAGCTTTCAGATTTCTCCAGCAGAGTAAGTGTTTTGCTTGGATTTTTCATTTTCAATTCATCATTCATAAAATTCCATGAGATTTTCACTTTATTCTAAAACAAACATTTCTGTTAGTGGTTTTGACAACTGTAGGTTAATGTGTAAGTGTTTTAAACAATAAGGTCAGCTCCATTATGATACAGTATACCACATTACGCAAGTCTACGTTAATCTCATCGGTTTATACATTTAACTTCTGGTGGATTTCTCCAAATGTATTCCCATCATAAACCAGCGAGAACATGTACAATATAAGTCTATTACATGGAACGTTTTTTTTATTCTTTATGGGAAAAATGTGCTTGGTACTAATTATTTTCTGTTTTTGACAAGCTTTTGCTGTATTTTATTATAGTATTAATCTACTCATTACAGACAATAATGGGTTATAGTAAATAAGATGAACTACATGTTTAATTTTTATTTTAGTGTTTACTTACATTTGCAAACAGAAAGGACCTATTGTGTAGTATCTGCATTTTGCTTATACAGACAAACAGGTTTAACTGTTTAATCCACAGCAAATCTCTTATGAAACTCACTTTGTTATAAACGTAATGTGCTGTCAAAGGAAAAAAAGTGAATACAGCCATCCAGTAATCCAGACCCTTCATTGCTGAACCACTGCTGTCAACTTTGAAATGATTCAGTTTAAAGTATATTATGTATTATGATCTCATCATTAAAGACTGCTGCACTCCTGTCAAGCAGTGGTTAAATATACTAGACCTTCGGTGCAGAGAGCGGAGTTTGACTCCTTGTGGTACATGAGGTACTCTACAGACAAAGTTGACTGTGTTTGAGTGGCGGTGGGGTCGACTGAGGATGATCTCCCTGCTGTAAATCGTGTAGTCATACAGAGCTTGTTCTAGAAATGTATTTTGCTGGCATTTTCTTTTGTTCTTTTGCTCAAGGGCCCTACAGATACAGCTTAGCAATGCCGGGGCTTAAACCATGAACCTTCTGATCAAGACACCATTACTTTATCGTCTTGGTTGACTTGATTGGCCCGATTGCAGGCCAATAATATTAGTGTAGTTAGTGTAGTGTAGTTCTATAGGACGCAGCATTCATTTTTAAAAATGTATTATACCCGCTTAATGAGAGAGTCATACCGAGCCGGGGCCTAACCTACAACACAGTGCACAAGGAGGGAACTAACCCTGCACAGGGTGCCAATCCATTGCAGTACACATGGGTTTGAACAATAAGACTAAAACGAAAGACACTCATATTATCTAATATTACATACGAACATTTGAACAATAACAAAACTTTAATGTAAAAACTTGAATATTACCATTATGCTACTTGCAGGCCAATATCCCGCTCTGGTACAGGACAGTTTTAATTTTAAATTTTTGTACTTTTTAAATGTAATACATATATTTTCATAGTAATTGAGTTTACCCTTTGCAAGAATTTTTAGTGACAATATTACCTGCACAACAACACACATTGAAGTCACTCATTCCTGCATCATGGCCATCTTGATAAGATCCCTGTAGAAGGTTCTTCACACTAATGCAGTTTAAAATGAAAAAGGTAATTGAAGGAATACATTACTTCGAGCTTTGAAATTTGTGCTCTGGAAACTAGTTACAGGTAGCTTGGAGAACAGGCACTTGATTTGTCTTGCAATCTCACAAGTCTGTCCTTCCCAATACCATGCTTCAGTCCTTCTCCTCTGCCAGAAAATGTCGATGCTAATCTCAAATGTTGATTAGTTTTGGTTTCAGTTTTTCCAAGCCAAAAGACTTTGGATTACCTTTTCAGAGACACACCATTCTTGTGCTGAAGGATGATTACGATCGTTGACCATCATTATTCATCTTATGTAAGAAATAAATGTGTTTAGACTTGTTAAATAAAGAATAAATTCATGCATTTCTGCATAAACATGCATTTCTGTGACTTTATATAATGTAGGAAGTATCCTTAGTGTGTAAATGAGAAAACATATCACTGTTGCCAAATACCAACACAATTGAAGTGTTTGCCAATGCAGTATTTAACAATGTATACATTTTATGCTTTTTACCCATCTCATCTTATGGAAAATAAATGTTTGTAAGCATCTGCACTTCAATGAAATAACACTATGCTCTTAACTCACCATTAGAATTTGATCTCTTGTAAGGTAAAGAACTAGAGTTACTAGAGTTAAGAACTGCCACTGTTGGGCTTCTCAGCAAGCCTCTTAATTGCTTAACTTAATGTTGGTCATTTTGGATAAGAGCATATGCTGTGAATGTTCACAAAATCTTGTGTGGAAGCAATGTAGTTAAAAAAACATTTAAGTATGCCATGCGGTCATAGTAAAACTGAAAAAAACCTGCAATTGTTCAGTCTTGTCTATTCTAAAGTAACAATATTAGGGCTAAAAAAATGTGTACAGCACTGGATCAGTTTGGAGTCTAATTGGTCTAATTGGAGTATAATTACATATAGGAGTTGTAGACAGTGGGAGCCAGTTTGAATGATCTGAAAGGGACAAATGTTTAATAGATTTCTAATATTAAACCTGTTACGTTATTTATTTGAGCTGACAGTTTTTTGTGCAGTTGTTTACTGCAATATAATGCAGCTTAAGCTTTTTTAGATATACAATACGTAGCAGATGCCCTTATTACAACTGTGGTAACCTAGCGGTTAAGGTTCAAATCCCACCTCTGCCAAGTTGCCACAGTTGGGTTTTTGGGCAAGACCCTTAACCCACCATTGCTTGGATTGTAAAACAATATGAGTTGTAAGTCGCTCTGGATAAGGGCGTCTGCTAAATGCTGGAAATGTAAATGTAAATTACAGCAACTTCCAATCAGCTGGTGGTTATACATTGTACTGTAAGCAATCAGGGATTAGGGACCTTAACATTTCTTTCAAAATGTAACCATACATTTTATCGGTGGTGACTTTGTGTATTTACATTAAACATTAAACTGTATAAACACGTGAAAAATCAGACTCCATTCTTATAAATGCAAACCCGTGTACATTGCAATAAAATGTATTTCTATTCCCATGTACCAGCTTGTTGGCGAGTTGGGCCAGAGCACGGGTCAGTCATGATGCAACACACCAGGGGTAGATTGAACTAAGGGCTTTGTTCAAGAGCTGCACAGTAGCAGCATGGACTGAAATTGCAATCCGCAGTCATTCGATATCGCTTATTATGCTTCACTGTTCACTGTTCATCCTATTCAAAACCATAGCCATCATGCGTCATTTTGCCATCTATGTCACCCTACCTGTGACTTATCGAAGTTGCACTGTCTTGACAGTGCACGTTTCATGTGTTTCCATTTTAAAATGTATGCTTTTCAGATTGGAGTGCTCCCATTCTCACTCTTCCCCCCCCTCTCTCCCTCTTGCCGTGCAAGCATAGGTCAGGTTCTGGTGCTTCTCACATTCTCCTGCTCACTGTTTGCCTGTCTCTTTACACAAATGCATTCTTATGCAATGTGTCATGATAACATGATCTTTATTGTTCAAAAAGCAACAATGCAGAATAGAACTCCTGGTCTGTCGAACAAATTTACATGAAAAGTTGAGACAGGAAGCCTGGTTTCTCCCTTAATCAGAAATGTATTAACACAACTCTGTATATTCTTCCTGATTTTAATATTTTTATGTTTATTTTTTAATGGCAGGTTAATGTGAAAAATGCCATATTAAACACTGAGCTTGGTACTTTATGAAACTGTTACAGATGTGCTTTGACAGCTTTTGTCTATCTTCAAGTTTTTCTGCGAGAGTAGCAGAAAATTCCTTTCCTCCTTCCATCTCAAAGAATTAATCTAGATGCTCTGTCTGTGCATTACAATTTAAAGCACCAACTAACAAATAAACTGAGCTGAAGGCTAGCTAACAAACACCTCTGATATCAGCCACGATGATGTTTGCTTTTTGAGTCGTATTAGATTTGCCACAGACCTCTCTAGGTTACAGTTTTAATCTATCAAAGCTACTTCACATTGTTAGTTTACATAATAAGGCATATCAGACATTTTGGGGTTCAGTTATGTTCCAAATTATATAAGGCTTTATCCCACTTTTGAATGTCTTTGTACTTTGTGAAAACAAACTAAGAAAACTTCTTTGTGTGTTGTAGTTCCATTTCTGATGTTTTCCATTGAAGACCTTATTGACACTACTTGTGTAAGTGAGACATCTATTTACTTTACTAATTCTGATATTATACTAATATTGCATTTTTTCAGCTCCAAAATGTGTCACCTTTGCTAATGTAAGATTATTCATACTGGAAATAGGTGGTACATCAAACGTCTTTTTTTTTTTTTTTTAACTATAATGTAATAAAGCAAGTTCCCATTTTATAATTTATTCTTAATTTATCCCAGTGTTTATAATTTAATCACTTTGTTTTACTGGAGCGTACATACATCGTGACACATGCCATGTTCCCATTTATCAGCATGGAGAATGCACCACTGTTGCACAGTAAGGAGGAAATATCTTCACTGAACATGATTAGAAAGTGGCAAAAATGGTAGCAGTTGGCTGTCATCAATGATCCACGGTGATATAACACCACATAGAAACATAAAACTAATGGGGGGGGGCTCTAGAGAACACGGTGTGTTGGCGCATGGGCACAAAGGCTTGTCCCTGGATTTATGCAATTGTGGGTTAAGGCCCTTTTGCAGGGACCCAACAGTGAGAGAGAAGGGGTTGAAACCCTAGATCTTCTGGTCCACAGTCCAGTACTTTAACCGCTAATCCATCACAGTCTCATATTTATTAATCAATCACTCATCAGTCAATCATCAATCACTTCCTAAACTGTGCTATGAATTTCTTTGGTTTTCCTTTTTTTTTTTTTCGGGCCGAGTTACTGAAAGAAAAGTTAACCAAGCGTTAGCTAAGATGCTTGAAGATTTTGTTGTTTTTATGGTAAACTGTAATTTGGTGTATTAACAATGATAGTTTAACAGTGAAACAAAAGTAAATTGTTTATGTTCAGTTATTAATACATAACGGTTTGCATTGTTAGTTAGAAATGTTCTTCAGCCAGGAATATAAAACTATGTAGAAGCTGTGAGGGCTGAGTTTAGAGCTGAGCTCTGTTTGGAGAGCGAGTCCATGACTTTATGAAGGAGTCTGAGTAGTAATGAGATGGTAGATTGAAGTGTACTGATTTATATAAATATTCATTCCCATTGTTAGTAATATATTGTGGTCAATCTCGCTCTCTTACTGCATAATTAACAAATAAGTACAGTCTAGCTGGACCTCGTTTAACGTCTGCGTTACAGTTTTGTGAAACAGGACATCAACCAGACATCACCTTATAGTCACACAGTAGTTTAGATACTTTTACACAGTGTTTTAGTTTAAACAGCAATATGAATTCGAATAAGACATTTAGCAAATGTAAATTTAATACAATAATGTTTTATACAATACAGTAATTCTTATCAGTTATATCTTATATAGTAATATCTTACCAAAGAGTTTCCAAAACTAGAGCAGAACTCTATCATGTTTTCTTCCTTTCAAGATGTGTGATTCTCTTTTCTGACAGCAGGTGTCTCAAGGGTTTGCTTGTCCTAATTTTCCATCATTCAGATGTGAATACTTTGGTGTTTTTCTAATTATAATTAAGTCGCCAGCCGTTAAAGTGAATGGACATTAATCGGATGGACAGTAACTGCCACATACCAGTACTCTACAAACATTCCGTATCAGCTGAAATATCATGAGCATGTTGCATTATTTCCACAGTCATCATCAAATTACATAGCAATGAAACCTGCAAGAATTATCTTGGATTTCATGTGACTGAAATTATGTAAAAACCACCATCCCTTGCTTTTTACCGTGGTATAAAAGTGTCATATTGGCTTTGTGAATTCGATTAAATAGAGCTCTAGTTTGGTTTCATTTGTCAATAGAACATTTTCCAGGTTTGTGGTTTGTCTATGTAACTTTTGTCTATGCAAGTCCAGTTGTTATTTTATTATTTTTGTGTCTTGTGTTTTTTTATATTATACGTGAGATGTTGACCACAACTGTACGAATTCATATGATGCATGTGGTCTCCTGCTGACCTAAATAGAATGAGGAATACCAGAAAATGGGAGATTTTGAGACAATTTGAGAAAATGCCGTCAATGAAAATTATTAAAAGCGTTGCAGAGTGGTTTGGTAGGGAGCACTGCTGCCTCACAGCAAGAAGGTCCTGGCCTCAATCCTTTTTTTATGGAGTCTACATGTGCTCTCTGTCTACCCAAGTTAATGATAATAAAATAAACAGATTAAGTCAAATTGGTCATATGAAGATAAAATAAATTTTTTAAAAACATCTGCATTTCCTGCATTTACATATTCTGCATGCAATCTCTGTGACCCTCCTATGAATCTGAACTTCATATTGAATAGCCTGAATGCCACAACTGATTTCCTTTTTTATCCCTCATGAGAGTCCTGACAACCCTTGCTGCCACTCCTGGTTATCAGGATATCATTTATATTTACGACATTTAGCAGACACCATTATCCAGAGCGACTTACAACTCGTACAGTTTTACAATTCAAGGAATGGTGGGTTACGGGACTTAAGGACCCAACTGTGGCAGCTTGGCTAGGCTACCACAGTCATGGCAACTGGTAGCACAGTTTGTGTGCTAGCTAAATATCCTGACATGTATTTAAGCATAGTTGATTAGCTTTAATAGCTAGTTTCTGATTGAGTTTGCCACCACAAAAGTATAGTAAGTAGCCACTTGTAATTTAATTTTGGGAGCCATTGTTTTCTGAAATCAAGCCAAGCATCGTGGTGTTATGATGGGTTGTTGTGTAAACATAAAAATGTTCAACTTAATTGTATTTCGTGTCCATCCACATAGACCTCAGCACTTTTAATGTTTGATTTAAGAGTTTGCATGGTCACTGTTCCTTTGCCGTTGTATATATGAGACATACAGATTTTCTGCTCCATTTATTATGAGAGAAATCATTTTTAAGCCTCACTGTCTTCAGCATTATCTATTGTCACTAACTCTTCATGCCACTTATAGGGTGTTTTCAAATACCCATATTTTTCTCTTGAAGAAGCCTCATCTATAAAATTTAGCCTATAACATTAACCCCTAACACAGTTTAATTAAAATACTGTCAGTGTAGTTAATATGAAAAGTACACAATCAAGACATTACCTTTCTCATTCTTTATTAAGCAGTTTTAGCATTTAACTGAGCTTATTTATGTAGTAGATTTAGCAATCTAAAGCATATTTGACTTTTGACAACTGACTTAAAATATGTTGATTTTTTTTTTTCGGCTGCTGCTACTCACAAAGGATGTCATCTGGTCTCTCACAGTGAGTGTCTTTGCTGCTTTAGCTTTTAATTATCTACTGAATAAAACATAAGTATAGTCTTCTTACTGATTTTGGGGGGGGGTTACATTACACCGAGAGACATTCAGTTGGTGTGGGATTTTATTTTCCAGTTTTCAATCTGAGATCATCATTTGTTATAACAGAATATAGATTATTGAGTTAGGGAATTAAAATACCTAGCAGGAGTTTGCAAGGTCCAATAGTGCTATCACTCTATTTGCATATGATTTTAGTGAAAAATCTTCCCGAGTTGCCTCTTCTGCGAAGTCCATCAGTGGTTTATGGAATAGTTTTGCATTATGCCATTTACATCCCTGTCTACAGCCAGGTTTTAGTTAGAGGTCCCAAGGACACAGCTTCACCATTTTCATATGCAGTCTCTCGAACTCTGTCATCTAAGTTGACAAGTCCTTGACACACACTCACAGTTACAAATCTTATTTTTGATTACTAAAGCTGAGTAGCGCTGCTCGTTAGGAAGTAAAAATATTTGTATTGGATAAATCATCAAGTTCTCCACAAAAATTACCATGCCTCTCCAGTGTAGACAAACCCAACTTGGAAGAATAACTGTAACTTAATGGAACAAAAACTCTAAAAGCATGTGGTTTCAACCTGCTCAGACTAGGAGTTCTAAAGCAAAGAATATAATTTAGGAAATGCATAAGTGGAGAAACAAATGGATGCGTTCATGACCGAGGTCTCCGGTGGTGCAAAGCTGTGCTGGAGTGTGAGCAAGTCATGGAGAGTATCTGGTGCATGGAGTAAAAGTTGATTGCACATAAAATCAAGGGCTTTAATTTTAATGGTAATACAGATTATAAGGTCACCAGTAGGCACAGATGCATCCATTTGAGCAGCAGCAGATCTGAAAATCTGCTGTGTGTAATTATTTTACGTTCTCCAGAGACATGACATATGTTAATCTGCCTTCACTGTTCATTATTACTAAAAGTGAGTAAAAATGTGTATAATATGAGAGACGTAAATTGCAAAGGAAATTAAACCACAGGCAGATGAGCCTTTGGCTTTCAGTTTATGGCTCAGCATGCTAATTTTGATGTCAGTTTCATCCAAGGCTTACACTGCTCACAAAAATTATGGGCTATTTCATTTATGGGATTCCCTCATTTTCGTGAGCAGTGTATTTCAGTGCCTTTCAGGATTTAGGCTGTTTAATAAATTAATTGTACATTAAAGCTAAATAAAGTTTTCATTATTCTATTACGTTTTAGTATGATAACAGTTCACATTCAAGTTGTTTATTAATGTTTTTTTTCCAAGACTTCTGTATTTAAGGTATAATGTCATTTCCTTAGGGATACTTGGGCATTACATCACCTAAAAGCTAATTCACAGAGTGAAGCACACATGAAATCCACGTGTACTTATTTGCTTATACGTATTGTTTTAAATATATATCCACTACATACATCGATCAGGATTAACATTATGACTATTTCTTTGTTTCTGCACAAAGAAACCATGTTAAGTTTCACTAACCATGTAGAAGATTTTTGTTGTTCTGTAGTTCTATAATTACTGGCAATATTTTTCCCCCTTTGCTCTTTAAAGGCCAGCACACATCAGCACAAAAACTAGGGGATGCTTCAAAATGAAATATCTCATTATGAGATGAATGTTAGTACATGTTGTATGAGTGGATTAGACCCAGTAGTGCTGCTGGAGATTTTAAACCTCAAGTGTCACTTCTGAATTGAAATTCCACCTACCAAAACTGTTCAGTCACCAGTATCCTGTAGGCAGAATCCTGTGAGCTCTGCTGAAGGATTAGAGGATGAATAACTGTGTAACAGATGAGCTGCTGTCTCTGAGTGCACAGTGAGTGAACACAAAAACACTGAAACACAGAAAGCAGTGCTGTGTCTGATCCATTTATATGAGAACAACACACACTTGCACACCACATCAGTGTAATTGCAGTGCTGAGAGTGATCCACCACCTAGATAGAACCTGATGTGTGCTGGTCCTGTGGGGATCCTGGCCAATAGAGAGCAGAGTAATGGGATGGAACCAAATAGACTACAGTCTGTAATTGTAGAACTACAAAGTACAGTACAAAATATGGTAAGTGAAACTGATTAATGAAAAATTTGCGTGAAAAGAACGAGGTGGTAATATTATTATTAGTATGCCCGATCAATGTTTATTCACTTGTGCACAAGGAGTAGGAGCACAACAGGACAAGTGGCACTTTTACATTCAGCATATGTGTTATGTGAGGTGAGAGTTTGTGTATGTACACTTGTGTGAAGGTGTGCAAGGCTGATTGTTTTTTACTGTGACTCTTGTTGTCTTTAGATCTGCATATGCTGTGTGAAACATGCAGTCCAATGTGTCCTCTGCCCCCTTGTTTCCCCGATCCTAATGGTCCATAATCAAGGATCTGAGCTGTTTGAAGATCAGCCTTTTAAAGGTCTTCATGACATGCAACCTGGTGGTGGAATATCGAATGGTATTCATATCGTGTTTCTAGACCTAGTACAAACCATGAAAGAAAAGAAAAAAACTGGTGTCATTACATTTTGAATTAAATACTGAACACCTGTCAAGCTGACCATGCCTTATTCCTGAGTGCATCTAAGTAATGTAAATGTAAATTTAAATTAGAAGGCTGTGCTCAGAATTGTATCCCCAGATTTCATTCATTTGGTTCTAGGAATTGAAGCATGTATTGGTTTGGTGCCTTTAGCTCACTGTGTGCTGAGCATTTAATATCCGAGTTGAAATACAAGAGTTGATTAAATCGGATGTTATCAAATGTTAGACCTAATCAGACTTTTTGAAAAAGACCAGGAAATGCAGTCATGAATCAAGGCTGTCTTGAATCAAAAGAGTAATATAAAAGAGTTGGGTGTTTACGCATTCGGCTGTTTGGTGATTCTAACACAGGATTTACATTGCGATCTGTGATTGTTGCAACTGAGATGTACACTATGTAGACAAGCATTTGTGGGTGTAATCAGTAAGGCCCCTGCACCTAGGCAGTTACAACAGCCATTGTTTTATCTAAAAGGACTGTTGGGTTTGTTTCTGATGTTAGGCGATAAGTCCTGGCTCATTTCTGGCATGCCAGTGCATTTTGATGGATTTGAGGTCAAGTTTCTGTGTAGGCCAACCAAGTTCTTAACCAAAGTTGGCAACTCGGTTATTTATGGATTTTGTTTAAGGACAGCTGGGCAGAAGGTGGATGAATTGACTTGTTGGATGCAGAAACCTGTAAACCTGTGGATGGATGGATGGATGGAGGGCTTCTAAACCCAACTTGAGTATGTTTGGGGGAATATCCATGATTGTCTATTGATTATGTATTACTGTTTCAGTCATGCAGAGAGTGAAAGCACAGAATGAGTCCAAACACCATGGCCAGTGGTCATAATCCTCTCCCCCACCCCTGTCCAGCCTCCAATCCAAATGCAAGCAATATGAATAGCTATGATGCAGGTGTGTGGAGACAGGGCCATATACATGGTTGTCACAATATTTGTTTTAAAAAAATCTAATTGCATATTTAATGATTGCTTTTAATACTATCCAGTCCGATACCAGACACAAATCCCACTCCAATGGTGTTGGAGCAGTGGATATTTTTGCCAAATCTATAAAATGGAACATCAGCATAGCAGAATGTATTAACGCACTCCATTGATTCAGTTATTAACCTATTAGATTCCACTTGTTAAACAAATTCTAGATTTATAGCATGTTGCTTTGCTGTAGCTACTGAACCATTCCTAGATTACCATTTGCCACAGGTGCTGAGCAACAAACAGAACAGAATTACTTTCCTGTGAAGTTTCGATTCAGTGCCCCCTGCTTATTTCCTGTGTCCCACCTTTCTAATCATGCTTTCTTGAGTCTTCTAGCGTGGAACACAATTGTAGGAAATGATGTAGGAGGATTACTGACCTGGTAGCAGCTTAGTGTTGGTGTTCATTAGAGTTTTAAGAGTCTTTATGAATTGGTTCCGTTTCTGTTACTCTGAGATTCATTTAAGCAGAAATAAGTTTGGGAATGAAGGTGACTGAAGTGTGCTTCAACCGAGATTTTAGACTTCTGCTGTAAGGTGTTCCACATTCATTGGAGGGTTCAAAAAGTAGAGTACGTAGTTTGTCTTTAACTAATACGTAACTTTCAGAATCCTCATCCGGTAGTTATCCGAATGCCTTGTTCACCAAACATTTTTATTTTTATAACTGATGGAGCTTAATTATTTAATTGAACCAGTTTTCACACTTTGATCATTTGAAGAACAGTTTAATTAAGGTATGTTTGTGGACGGAAACCATATTACAGTTCTAGAGGTTTAAGTATACCGGAACCTGCTGGAGATTTTCCCCATGGAAATTATGGATATTTACATTTGTGGCCTTTAACATCCAGAGCGACTTGCATCTTATACAGTCTTACAATTCAAGCAGTTTTGGGTTAAGGATCTTGCTTAAGAACCCAACTGTGGCAGCTTTGGCAAGGGTGGAATTTGAACCCTGGACCATCAGTTCCAGAGTCCAGTACCTCAACCACTAGGCTCCCATATTTTGCTCCTGTTAACAAAATATTAATTATCTGAATAATGCCCTGGAACAAGGCACATTTGGATAAAGGGTACTGTCTGTTTTTATTGATTAAAATTTGCCTTGCCCGTGCCCAACTCTAAATAGACACAAAACCATAGCCCACTCTCTTGCTCTTCTAGTTTTGTGTTCTGTTTTGTTCTATTTGATTGCATATGACAACATGTACATCCCAAAACATCTCTGAATTAGATCCGTTCGTGCAGAATCACCAGAGCGTTTCTTAACAGTTCACAAACACCTTGTTTTTATTTACCGTGTCTTCTAATAAATGGTGCTGCTTATTCATTTTGTAAGGGGTAAGTTATTTTTTGTGATACTCATTTTGGCAGTGGCTAGCATTTGCATACATGGTTGATTTAGGTGCTTTCAAACCGCCCGTGTAACTTTAGCAATATGATGTCAACCTTTATTCTAGTCTTTTGCAGACTGAAACAGGTTTACCTTGTATGTTGCACTGTATGTGGTACATCCATCTTGCCTTCAACTCTGACCACTCTGAAAATTCAAAACATTCCCACAGCATGATGCTGCTACCACTATGCCTGACTGTAGAAGTGATGTCTACTTGCTTCTGTGAATATTTGCCCTCTTTAATTGTTGTGTAAGCAACAATAATACATTTACGGATGATTGTAAAAGACACAGAGTTTGGGATATCTATGGGACACTTCATGCTATGATACTATAATGATACTTTAACCTCACCTTCGAGACCTTCCAGAACATGGTGTATGTGTGTCATATGGCACTTTAATTGTACTCAAATGGTCCTACTTGCATGTAATGTTTTCACAGCAATGGAAGTGCATACTTATCAAACATAATTCTTGTGTTTATATATGCATGCATACATTTTGCAACTGGATTTCCTCACACTAGACTATTTTGTGTGTAATTCACACAGCATTCCTCTTAGGCTAATTTCAATTCCAAGCTGTAAAAATGTAAATTGTGGACATGTTAAAGCGGTATGAATATTTATGAAAGGCATTGTATCTCCTCTTGTTCAATATTCCAAACAAGTAAATTCTTGGAATTTCTCTCCACAGTGTTACAGAGGATGGTTCAAGGTGGTAACTGATTGCTGCAGGCTACTAGGATTCATCAGTAGCCCCTCCTGACAAAGGTTCCGAACAGGGAAAACTGGATTAAGTTTAAAGAAATCTTAAACAAAGCAATTATGCCTTCAAAGATTATTGCCTGTTTCCAATTTGGGCTTTGTACATGCATTTTAAATAAAAGCTTATTTTTTAAAAATGACTCTAGTTAATCAATTTTAACAACCTTTTTTGCAGCCTTGACACTTTCTAGATGTGATGCCTTAAGGAAATATACCATAACTAGAAGTATTAAAAACTAATGCTTTTGTATAAATTAAGGAGCAATATTAGATAGAAGTCTTGTATTATGGTGATTACACAATGCATATAACATTTTTTTCTTAAACAGGAAACTGCTGCATACAGTATATGCTGCATACAGACATATATATATATATATATATATATATATATATCTATATATAGAGAGAGAGAGAGAGAGAGAGAGAGAGAGAGAGAGATGTATATATACATACATACACACAGGGTACACCACAGGTTACATTCATGTTTTCATTAATTTGTTAATGTTCTTATACAGGGCAACGTAAAACTGAATAATTGTGGACTAAAACTGCAATGATGGTGCTTTGAAGAAAGTGGAAGTGATTGGGAATGACAGTAACTCGGCCACATAAAATGATGGATCAGGGTCAGAAAGGAACTCTTATTGCTTCAGCACAGCAAGACATTTTGTACATTTTTATGCTCCCGGCATTGTAGAAACAGTCTGAGGATGGCCAATTCTAGTTTTAACATGGCTGCTCACCAGTGTACAAAGTACACTGACCTCGACCCGAGTCCTGAAGTCACCCCTATAGAGCACCGAAGATGAGAGCCAGGCCTTCTCAAGCCAGGCCTTTTCGTTCACCATCAGTGTATGATTCTCACAAATGCACGTCTGGAAGAGTGATCAAAACTTCGAATCTTCTCAGACTTCATGCTCCTAAACTTGTGGAATACCTTCTCAGAAGAGCTGAAGCTGTTGTATCTTCAAATTGTGGACTGCGATCATATTAAACCCTAAGGATTGAAAATGGGATGTCACTCAAGTTCATATGCATCTGAAGGCAGGCGAGCGAATACTTTTGGCAATATATTGTATGAACTACGTGCGTAGGACACTTAGTGGAAATTAGTGGAGCTTATAGTGGCTATTAAGAATGTCCAGCATTATAGTGTTCAGGAATCATTGGAAGCAAATGTTCCCCCAAGGATTTCAAGGCTTGTGCTTAAAAGAGAGATAAAGATATTGTTGGCAATGATGAGCCTATTAATCACTAATGAGCATGTCTGATAGTGAAACACATTATTGCATTTAACAATTTTTTTCAAAAGTTAATAAGCTTGAATTAAAATTGTAGCTATCTAAGAACAGACCATAGTTCTAGCTAAACTAATTCTGGCTATAAACCTAAATGTGTCTGTTGTAAGGAATGTGGTGCAGTGCGTAGTGAGTCACTTGAGAGACCTTTTGACCCGTGGTAATGCTTTCTTGGTCTTATTAAAACCATATGACAGTGTTTGAATGGTTAGTTTCTTTCATCTACCTGTATTTCTGTCTAATGTTGGAATAATTCTGCATTCTGCACCTCTGATTGAACCTGTATATGTCTTCAGTGCTTACATTTGTCATTCAAGACAGCAAATATTTTCAAGCTCTTAACAAGAGCTTATCGGTCGTATTAGAAGCCTCTGTTTTTTGTTCATGTAGAGCAATATTATGTAGAGTGCAAGTACTGAGTAAAGCTCTGGCTAGTTGAGATTTAAAAGGCAGAACAGAACAACCTTAACTTATTATAGACTCGTGTTGGACTTGCATCCCATCCAGGGAATGCTTGCCATTAGTCCCTGGGACTGGCTCCAGAACACCTTACCCCAGAGAGTTTGCAAAATTATTCACACATTAAAACATAAGAATTGCATAAGTATTCACCCCCGTTGCTGTGAAAACATGTCATGTAGCTCTAGTGCAACCAGAGAGAGCAAATCAGAAGTCCCTAACTCACTGAATATGGTCCAACTGTGTGCAATTAAAGTGCCATACGATCTCACTATGAATGTATTTTGTTCTGTAAGGTATAAGAGTTTGCATACCTACATAATCATCGTGAACACCAAGGAGATATCAAAGCAAAGTCTGTGTGTGGTTACTGAAAGATATCCCAGACTCCCAGATATCCAAGCGCCATACATTCTATTTTTAATACGTTTAAAGAGTAAATGTTGCTCTGTTTAGAATCTGCTTTCAACTATTATTAGAGGTCAGTAATCAGGCTGGGGTTTCGCCTGTACGCTCAACCGAGCTGTACTCAGGGTTTGACTAATGCTTACGACTGACAGGAGAGATACAGAACACCATGTGTTCCCTCAGAGACGGCATACAGAGCTTAGCTTTTTGCTGCAAGAGTGCATACTTTTCATCCTCTTATCTCTGACACAGCCAGAGTCATGCTGTCACTTGTCTCTAAAACACAACTGTAGAGGTTGGATTATTGATTTTTTTTTTTTTTTTTTTTTTTTAATGCCTTGTCTTTGTAAATCAATGTTCCGCTTTTTGTGTATGCAGTTATTCAGCCATAACCTTAGAGCATGCTCACAGGCTGCTAAGCAAATTTAATACCTGTGCAGCTTTTTATTGACATGCATATATTGAGAGCTTCCTGGGGAGGAAGTGACATGGACATTTCCAATCATTCAAGTTTAATATGCAAGATCTCCCTGTTCAAGATTTGTGTACAGCCACTTGCACTACCTGCTCAGACTGCATGATGTTCATAGTGTTTATCACCATCGTTTGATTGTGTGGATTATTTAACATGGAATCGGTGGCCATTTCAGCAAGGTTATGTCAAGATTAGTCATAAGATCTGCAGACATGCTCACAAGTTTTGGGAATGGCACAAATTTTGGTTTTCACAAAGTTCGCTACCTCTTTGTTTTAAACCTTCTGCCAGATGTGCATGTGGTATAACGAAGCACACAATTATAGGCATCCCATAACTTTTTATTGACAAATGCATCCAGTTTATGCAAAGTGGAACGGACTGGATCCTGTTTGTGTGAAGTCTGCATGTCCTACCCCGTGTCCTCGTGAGTTTACTCGAGTTTCCTCCCACGGTCCAAAGACATGCATGTTGGGTTAACTTATTACTCCAATTTTTTTGAGACTTTATTCTGAGAATGACGCAAATTTTATTTTTCACGAAGTTTGCTGAATGAGTTTTTTATGGTGAAAATTTGTATTAACTCTTTATTGTAAAGATATGATCCTGACTTGAAAGTGACCATATGACAAAATGACAGCATTCCAGCCACTGCATTTCAGCCCCCCAATATGACCTGCTAACATCATTTCAGTCATGATCCTGTTAGCTCAGGACCAAACTTAATGAGGACAAGACAAATAATATCACTCTGTCATGCTGATTAGAAGAGCAGACTGGCTACTTAAAAATGGTAGTGGTACTTTAAGGTTTTCTTCTGTTAACCATTGTTACCTCCAAGGAAACGCATGCAGTCATCATTCCATTACAGGCTTCAGAGGCAAGAACATCGCTGCTTGTAAGATAGCGCCCCAAACAACAATTTATAGAAACGCAAATAACTTCAAAGAGAGTGGTTGCAGTGAAGGAGGCTACAAGGTGCCCAAGAAAGTCAAGCAAGCGTCAAGACCATCTCCTAAGGAAGTAGCTACAAGATTGGATCTTGCTCAGGAATGGCAGAGAGCAGGTGTAAGTGCACCTGAACGCACAGTGAGAGGAAGGCTTTTAGAGAATGGCTTGGTGTCAAAAAGGGCAGCGAAGAAACCATCCATTTAAAAAAGAATGCCAAGGAAAGCAGGACATTCTGGAGGAATGCGGAAATGCATCAGAGTGCGCATACACTGGTAAGTGCTCATTTTCCTGAAACATTGTTTTTTGTGTTTATTTTTTATTATTCTATTTTGTTTTGTTTCGTTTATTCAATGTGGATTTGTTTCAAGAGTTAGTGCTATTGGGTTTGTTGTAATGCCTACACTTACTACCACTATGTTGTATCACATTTGAGTAGGGATGATGGCCTTTTAATTTAAACCTGATTTTTTTTTTTTCTTTACGCGGTCTTCTTTGGCTTCCCCTTAGGTGCCTAAACTGTAGACAGGGCACATGTATGCACTAAGAAACTCGAGACTCTCATTGCATGTGTTTGGAACATGAAAGGAAACCACAGTACGTGGCAATCCAGGTATGTAAAATATTAAGTACAACCAGTTCTGCTGCATCTGTTGATTAATTAATATATACCATAATACTGGATAAACAGATGGATAATGCATGTTAACAATATATGTGGCTAAAGTATGAGATCTCTAATAAGAAGGGGTCAGCATGGTTATGCGGTGCTGTTACCTCACAGCTCCAGAGATGCCTGGTTCGAGTTCCAGCCCACATTCTGCCTACGTGCATTTTCATGTTCTCCCCATGCCGCTGTGGGTTTCCTCAGTTTAGTTTGGTTTCCTCCCAATTACCAAATACCTATGCAGCACGATGGCTCAGCTCTCTTGCCAGCCACAGTTCCTTCGCAGCTCTGAGATCCCTGGTTTGTTCCTGACCTCAGACTCCACCTGCATGGAGTTTACATATACTCCCCATGTCTGTATGGGATTACTCCAGGCATTCTGGTTTCCTCCCACATTCCAAAGATGTGCATTATTTGGATAGCCATTCATGCTGGTGTGACATGAAATAAAACTAACACACATGCAAACAAAACAATCCACACTCGTGATATATCTGTTGGTAACTAGAAGGAATTCCAGTGTGAGTGGGATTGTATGTTCCCGTTCCCTGTGATGGATTGATGCTCTTTCTAAGGATGATTTTTGCTATACACTGTGGCCATTGGATTGGGCATTAACATGAATGAACACCTGGAAATGGTGTTCACATTCATTTCCACATATATCATACAACTGTTGCTCAAATTGTAGGGTTTTTATTTTTGGATATCAATTAAACATTTTACTAACATAAGATTAGTTAAATTATCTAAGCATGACTCTTATCCTTCTACTTTATATGTTTAATATCATCCAGCAGTAAAGCTGGTGATTGTGTATTTCAGTTTAATGCAATTTATTTTTACTTGATTTTACTTGCAAAACATCTGGTTTTCCTTTCATATGGGTCTGATTAGCCAGAAAACAAAGAGAAACACATTTTATCTCTTACACCAGATCATGTTTTTTTATGTTCTATCACATAAACAATACAAGGCTTGAACTTTGGTGAACAAGTCGAAGCTTCAAAGAAAATATTTTTGAACTGGATTAGTTCTCTAAGGTGTATTCAAATCAAAAGGTTAATAAACCTTAAAATGTTGATAAACCTGTATGTGGAAAAAATAAGGTTTATGAAATACCAGACAACTATTTGCTGCATAAGTATTCAGCCCACCAGGATTAATATATTTACTGACATTAAGGACCTTTTGGTCATGTTTCAGTCAGCACATCTGGATCCTGACGTGTGCCTGTATTCCTGGAAGAACTGTTTAAGCTCTGTTTTGTTGGAGACAAGCTTCTCATCAATTCCCACTTAGATTGTGGTCTGGGCCACACTAATACATTTGTTCTTGCTCTTTAACTGTATCTGTGTTGTCAATATTGACAGTGTTGACAGTATTGTCAGTATTTTTAGGAAGAACCTATACCCTTTTCTCAGGTCTGTTTCCCCCTGCATGAATTATGGCAACATTTCACCCATCACCCACAAGTTCACCCATCATATTTACTTCATATTAATTTTGTAAATCAGATATGACACCAAAAATGTTGTTTAATAAATTAACATTTTGGATCAATGAGGAACATGTCAAACAAATTAAATTAAAGTATTTTATTTAATACAGTATTTAATAAATGGTGTAGTTGTGTAATCTCTGTGGAATCTGTTGAGGAAACAAATTATGGAGCCAACTTGTAATTTGCATCTCCTTAACAAATACTGGCACAATTCCAAAAACACAGTGTAGTCTGTAGTTATGGGGGAGTGCATACAGATTATAATGAGCTGTTGGATTTGGATAATTCAAAGAAAACATGTCACTAACAATAGTTGTCTAATTAAATTCTGGCAATCATTATATTGGTAAAAGTATTGGTTGTTCCCAGCCAGCTGTGTCTAAAGAAAAATATGTTTCATATTAGCCCTGGTAAGGCAGGCAGGCTTGCAACCAGATGTGTCTATAAATATGATGAGTTGTCTCTAATGTTCCACAAAGAGACTTTCAGGTAAAAACGGCATCACAACCCCTATACGTCTGGCTCAGAACTAATTGACCATTGAAACTGACACTCCTTGATTCTCTACATGGACATGGCTCAGAAATGGCTCTGATTATAAGGGGACTTCTAAAAGCTTGTATCATCATCTAATTTCCCCTTCTGTGTGGAGTTTACATGTTGTCCCCTTGCCTGTGTGGGTTTACTCCGTTTCCTCTCACAGTCCAAAGACATGCATGTTAGGTTAACTGGTTACATTAAATTACCGTTGACTTGAGTTTGTATATAGGGGCAGTCCTGCTTAAACCGCAAGAGTCCTGTGTCTGGGTAATGATTATCTTGTGCACAGCTCAGCTGCAAATCTCATTGTTTTAGTCAGAGTAATTCTTTTATTCAGCTTGGTTGTGTCTCTGATTATTGCTCTCCTTACCAGGTCACAGGTTTGTTTTTCTAACCACGGTCACCTCACAGCAAATAGGTCCTAGGTTTGATCCCAGGGTGGTGAGTACACACACACGCACACACACACACGCACACACACACACGCACACGCACACACACACACGCACACACACACACACACACACACACACACACACACACACACACACACACACACACAC